>JAFBJT010112262.1:0-10859 GCA_016785325.1 Chascanopsetta lugubris | reverse complement strand
TCATGGCTCGCGGCAGATTTGGTGTCTTGCGTGAACGTGAGCACAGCGAGCGCAGAGCGAATAAGGGCAATGACTCAGTCTGATACCACCCCCCCCCCCTCCTCCCATTGGACAGCCGCAGCTTTTATACAAACCACATGTACACACAGTCTGACTGCATCACCGGCCCAGTGCATTCATCTCTCACTTGTGCCTCCTTCCCTCCTTTTCCCCTGTCCTCGTCGCGTCCTCCATGTTTTCCCCTCTCTCTCTCTCTCTCTCTCTCTCTCTCTCTCTCTCTCTCTCTCTCTCGTCTGCTCTACTTACGCGCTGGTCCTTATTCTCCTGTTTTGCTGTGGCAACACATGCTCTCCCAAATACTCTGCCTCTCTCCATGTGACTTGGCCTCAGCGGGAGGAAGCGGAGGCGTGGTGGGATAAGTGGCGCTGATACCGACGGGTCGCTGGTGGTGCAAAGTGAGGTTGCGCGTGACGCAGACACCGTTAATTAATGCCAGTTGCCCTCTGCACACGATCAGGTTTGAGCGGCTGTTTCCCGGTCACTCTGAAGAGAAGCTGGATAAAGACACCCATGACCTCATTCCCGTTTTCATCCTACCTGGTTGACTGTGATGAAGTCAAACGTGATCGGATAGTTATTGGTACGTTACTTCCCAAAGACATTGCACAAAGGCCCCTGATTCTCCACCAACCACCACCTGACTGATCGTTATGTCACGTCGGTCGGCCCAAACTCAAACCGTCTCATGTCATTTGTTGTTATTAAACAATAACCAGCAGCAGATGTGAAGACCTTTCTGGACCCAGCTCAGGTCCCAGTGATCTCTGGAAAAACAAGACCTGGGGGGGGAAAGAAACATACAGTGTATTTTCTTTATTTTCCGTGGCTCACAATGTTTTCACCTGTTTTTCATTTCCACGCCCTCGAAAAAGACGTCAGGCCACAGACAGATAGATATCTGAAAACTGTGAATCGTTTACTGTAAAATACCCCACAATTTGAAAAAGCGCTCGGGTCAAGTGTGGAGTTTTCTTCCTTATCCTCTGCCGACACAATCGGCCCAAACGTTTTCTACGGCTCCGCTCCCCCGACACACGGCTGTTACCCGAGGCTGCTGAAAGCATGCACTCGTAATTAGACAGGGTTTAATACATGGGAGACATTTATGGGGTCAGTGTAGAATTAAATGTTACCAGCCAAGATCACATCCATCCCGTGATAGGTCAACACACACACACACACACACACACACACACCATCCTGCCTCAGTCCTAGTGGGTCCTCAGATTCTTGCGCAATGTGGGCAGTGGAAAGTCTTGGTGGAGGGTTTGGGTTCTGCCTGATTGGTGGATACTCTCTCCTTTCTGAGCTTCTACAGCTTTATAGACACACACACAGACCCACACAACATCTACACACACACACACACACACACACACACACACACACACACACACACACACACACACACACACACACACACACACACACACACACACACACACAAACATACGCTACATCGCCCTGCAGCCTGTCCTAGGCGGCAAAGTCAGACCCCTGCTGAGAGAATGGTCAACGACAACTGTGGGGAAACGTGTACTGTTGCTCCTCTCCTACAGCCTCAGGTGGCCCTCGACCAGGTGGGCGGGGCAAAGTTCGAATCCCAGCGCGGCGCAGTGTGATCACAGCGTTTTCCGATGCGCTCGTGAGAGTTCCTCGTCGGCCCTGACTAACCTCCCATTGCGCCATCGCGGCCCACCGCTGCAACACAAACACGCAATAGATCCAATTCCCATGCACTTTAACGGCGCTCTTTTTCGACCAGTTTGCAATTTTCAACAATTGCCACGGGTCATTTCCTGCTGTGATGGCCTCCATCATTAGGAGGAGGACGAGGAGGAGGAGGAGGAGGAGGAGGAGGATGACGGCTTTCCACGTTTCTCTCTCATGTCTACTTCTCTCGGCGGGCCACTACGAGCACTTACTGGCAGCGCCGCCGCCTCTCTCTCATCAATGCAAACAAACGGCGCTGCGGCTCATAGCTGCAGCGCAACGCAATTAAAAGTAATGACAGAGGAAAAGAACATTCTCAGCGGTGCAGAAACAAACTGTTGAAACCAGGGATCATACTGCTACGGAGAACAATGGAATAAAAGAGGTCTTGTTCGTGTTGCCTGGGTTGCCCGGAGAACACTGTTGGTTTGACCTCATTACTGGGGCTTACGCTTGCCACAGAGTCAACGAGGGGCAAGGCAGCATGGATAAATGCCCCCGCTGCAGACACGACAACCCCGTGCCGAGAATGCCCGCTCATTTGGCATGCAAAAAATTGCGAAGGCCCTTGAAATCAGTTATTGCTCCCAAACGTCGTTCCATTGGAGGAATCACCTCCCCGGGAAGACTGGTTACCAGTAGTCCAGATTGGGTTTTGGTGGCGGTCCAGCGCTGGGTTGGGTTTTGGGTCGGATAAAAACTTGTTGGGTCTGTTTTTATACACAATAATACGAAGGATTCACTGCACTCTCCTGCCCACGTCGGTATCAAACGACCCGTCATCCAAGTTCCCACCGGGCGACACACAAATGGCTCCGGTTCTGATCGACTTTGACGGGGACACAAAGTCCTGGTTGACGCGCTCATTTCCTCTTAGTTGCCTTTGCGGTGTTTGCAAAGAGACCCCCATTGGGACGACGTTCTTATTGTATTGTTTGGTATTCAGATCCGACACCAGTAAGATGGCATGGTGGGGAGGGTCCTCATGAATGGCGGTGAGGAAGAGATTCTGGGAGAGGTTACCATGGAAACCGTGTCACTGAGCCAGTACTGCGCTTCACGGTGTCACAGATATCTTTCATCTCTTGCTGGTCAACGTGTCTGTCATTGAAAACACAAAAGCTCTTTGGTTTGTCCAGTCCGAGCATCTGTAAATATGTGGTGCAACGCGGCTGCATCCATAGAGGGCACCCGCCCCTCGTGTCAATGGGGTTAGGGTTGGGGTTGGGGTTAGGGTTGGGGTTGGGGTTGGGGTTAGGAATTCAAATATTGTTCACAAACACATGACAAGTGCCAACATCTCTCCACACATGACAGTCAAACCCATACAACATCTAAACATGTAAACACTGGACATACTCCAAAGTTAAAGTTGAAGAATTGATGCATCGGATGGAAATCCTCAGTGGGGATCAAACCAGGCAGACCTCTAAGTTTTTCAATCATCTAAATACATTTATGTAAATGTCTGTCTGCCTGTCTGTCTGTCTGTCTGTCTGTCTGTCTGTCTGTCTGTCTGTCTGTCACATCTCCGGTCTATAGCTTTCACATCTGAACCACTGGCATTTATGGAACGTCCTCCTCAGCAATGAGATTCCTCATGTGCAAACAGAAGCTCTTTTATATTTCAAGGTTAATTGTGGAGATGTGTGTGTGTGTGTGTGTGTGTGTGTGTGTGCGCATGTGTGTGTGTGTGTGGGTGTGTGTGGGTGTGTGTGTGTGTGCTGGAGGGACCTTAGGGCTTTGTTAGAGACCTACATGTTCACCCTGTCCTCCCTGTGTTTCCCATCTGGCTGCTGCAGAGTTTCATGTTCACGACAGACTCCTCAGATATTCTGTCTGTGGTCAGGGATCATTTGTTTACCACCGGCCTGTTGCCCGTAGCAACAGCCCTCCAAAACCTGCCACCACAGAGACTATTGAAAGGAGGTAGACTGGACAAAGAGCAGAGGCGAGGAGTCAGTCAAACAGTTACACGGTAACCAAGTCACCTCTGATAGAGAGGGTAGAGTCCAGTGTCAGAAGGTCCTCCTTCACCACTGTCTTACATTTTACAGGCCTGTGAAGTGAAGAGTCGTCGTCATGGCGACGGGAGCAGAACCGACTCAATGTCAATGTTTATCTGGACTTGTTTCTAATGGACAGGATATGACACAAGTTAAAACAGCAAAAACCCTTTGTGTGTGTGTGTGTGTGTGTGTGTGTGTGTGTGTGTGTGTGTGTGTGTGTGTCAGTGTGACGATTTTCAGCAGAGAGCAGAAACAACAGACGGATGAGAAGAAATGGGAGGAGGAGGAAAGAGGACCTGACCAGAAAAATAATATAAAGATCATTGCTGATCGTGCTGTTGTCGTGCCTTCAAAATAAAAAGCATATACGTAGAACGCTACATGCAGCGGTGGACTGTGAGTCACACCTACGCATTGCTGACCACTACTGAATTGACCACTAAGAATTGATGACGGTGTCAAACACTACATTTCATTTGTATTTTGTAAGTTAAAGGCAAAGGATACATTTAGGTTGAATTACAAAAACACGTCGTGGCAGAAAGAATCAGTAATAGTGTTGGATTCCTCAGAGCTTTTATTTTGAAAATCCCTCTGCCTCCTCCCTGTGGCTGTAGGTCATTTGACAGGAGAGGAGAAGTTAACATGAGGCGGTGGGACTCTGCGTGGGTGAGTGAGCGTGGAGTGTGCGTGACTGCGTCCGTGTGCACGACATGACAGGAGTTTGGTCAAAGTGACTTTTCCACAGGAAACTGAAACAAAGCTCGTCCTGCAGCAAAACAACGGTGAGTGAGCGTGACTGTGCGTGTGCGTGGACACTTCAATCTGTGGGTTATCTCCACTGGCAGGGGGAAGTGGTGGACTCTCACTGTTTGTACCAGCAGCAAAAAAATAATAATAATAATAATAATACAGGTCTGATGTCCGTGAACGCACCACGTGCTCATGTGTTCGCTGTGCTGCCTCTGGTGCTTGTTTTCCAATGGAATTGACTCCACAGTGGGAGTTTTTTTGGGGGGGGACGTCCAAGTGTGGACATCATCCCTCGATAGGTGGGCTCGGTCCACGCGGTCCACTCCACACCGGCTCGTGTCACCTCCATCAGGAAGAGTCAGGGGTGCAGCGGTGCGTTTGGGTTCACTCAGCCTGTGGAACCGAGACCGTTTGTTCGAAGCTTGGCGTCAGATATGTAAGATATGGTGCAGGGTGTAAGATTTGGGGTCATTTTGTCAAAAAATCTCAAAAAGAATTACACATTGATATTATTTGCATGAATGCATGCCGTTTAGAACTGGTTCATTTTGATTCCCACGCAGCCGTGTTTTTACAGTAGCCCAGAGTGGACGCACTTCGCAACTTTTGAGTTTTAATTACAGCTGAAGTCGACCACAGGTTCCCCTGCATGTTCAGAACCCGAGGGCGAGGCGAGGGATTCAACACGCAACCTCACCTTTAGATGACCTTTAGAAGACCAAATCTTACACACTGCACCTTTAAGATATTTCAGATATTGCAGATAGATCAGAGATATAGGATTGAGTTGCACAGAACATGACGTCAGAGGATGACAACGGGGTTGTCTTTGTTTCTCCATACATTCAGCCCATCACGTGACGTGGACACTGACGTGAGATGCGGACCACCTGCAGGGTGTGATGTGCGCACCTGTGGCACAGGCGAGGGTTCGAATCCTCCGCGGAATAGATGAGGAGAATTGAGGACGGAGCGAGAATACAAATGTCTGTTGTATGTTTACCTTATTAAACCTCCTCATTGGTTTATATCCTGTTGAAGATAATTGAACGCAGTAAAACACCGTCACCCCTAAAACGGTGTCGTGGTTCACATTTTGCAGTTGTGTTCATTCATATGTGAAGAGTTCTGTACGCTGCATTGCTGCTGTATCATTGGACATAAAGGTTGGACTGCAGTTTAAAGGTACAGTGCAGGTGGTTGAAGTGAAGGTGTGCATCGGAAAAACCAAATACAAATGTCAAGGCTGAGGTCTTTGTGAGCGTTGTGCCGAACGATGGTATGAAATGTTGTTTTTCTGCTCTGTAAGATCTCATCTGCAGCAGAGGTTTTTACAGTAGCCCCGAGGGGACAAACTCCACGCCTGTAGAGTGTGGATGATTTCTGAAGGTTACTAGAAGGGAAGGAGGGTGAGGGCAATTAAGCATCAACATGCGTTACACCTGTAAGTTACTGTAACTGCAACAACTACAGCTCCAAATCTGCAAGAAATTAGTTTATATTGAGGTGTGACCTCTGGTGCAGAATCACAATAGGAAGTGAAAAAACGTGCAGCTCCCAGGGTGGCCACTGGGGGCTGACTCCAAAAGGGAGCAAACCCCCGCAGACTACCATGTTAAAAGGATCAACCTCGGAGTTAAATGAAACATGTTCAAAGTCTGGTACAAACCTCAGTTTCGGTCTCAATCAGTCGCATGTGCTTCGGTGAATCTCTCACTAACGCAGTTATTTTTATTTGATCAACATTGATCAATTCTCCATCTTTCTGGGCGTGGCTTCTTGACTGACAGTCGGGCCGAACCCGGCACGTACCGCGGGTGATGCGACTGCACCGTGAGCCGACCCACGGCTCTGTGTGTGCTCCGCCGCCTCGCCCATTTTTGAATGAACCAGGAAGTAGGAGGAGTTAAGGCATTGGCAAGATGGCGACGAGTGACTCGCCCACAATTTGATTCACATGCACTCTGCAGAAACCAACGGGTGACGCCACGTACACTAGGGTCCATCTTTATACACAGTCTCTGGTTCATATCTTCCCCAACACTCCAACATACTCTAAACAAACACCAGCCTGTATAAAACCTTTTCCTCTTTTTATGACTTAGCAGGTAAACTGGTGTTTATATCTTCTGTCTTTGGAGACAGAATTGGTCGCAAGGGTTAAATCGTCTACATGCTCTGTATCGGGTCTTGAAGACCCCTCATATCTATGTGTACATGGGACAGTGTGGGGTCGGGTATTTTGCTCAAGAACTCATTTGGAGGTAGAAGTGGGAATCGAACCCCCGGCCCTGCTGTGCATTGTTGAATTCTAATTAAGTATGATGACAGGCGTGTGGCTCATGAGCCTTTTTTTGGTGTTACAATCCTTTAATATGACTCGTCCACTGTGCTGTTCCGTGTGTGTGTGTGTGTGTGTGTGTGTGTGTGTGTGTGTGTGTGTGGAGGCTGCTGTCATTGTTTATTGTGAGTGTTCTCAGGGTCTCCACCTCATGAGTGAGAAGCTGCCAGCAGAGGTTAGTTACATAAGCCTGTTGGGTGTTACATCATTGTTTTGGGGGCCCTGATCTGAAAAGCTGGGGCTTGGTCCCCAGATGGGCCCATGGGTCCACCTCCGCCCACGGGGAGGGAGGGGAGGGAGGGGGAGCGAGGGGGGGGGGGGGGGGTGGTGTTTGGGGGGGAATGGGGGGGGGGGGGGGGGGGGGGGGGGGGGGGGGGGGGTTGCTGTTTGAGGAGCAATTGGAAGCAGATGCTCAGTGAATGCCTCCTGCAGGGAGACACAGCTCAGCTGAAACTTCACCTGAACATAGATGTGGGTGTGGGTGGTGACACATGATCAGCTGACGTTCTATGTTTGGGTGGGCCTGGTTGCCATGATGTCAAAAGAAGAACATGCGAACCGGGGATGATGTAAACAAACACGCCTCTTTTCCTCCAGTAAATTCATCTCATGAAAAACTTCACGCACAAATGTTTCAAGTTCATTTTTATTTGCACTCACTTGCAAAGTGAGTGCAAAGTGTAAAATAATCATCTTTTCCAAAAAAAGGAAAGTCCCATAACTGACTATGACTTTTAAGAGTTCAGGTGCATTTAGGTATTTCAGCCTGAGAACCATCCACACGGGACAAAGGTGGATTTTAATCCACTCGGCTGGAACAACAACAAGCTTTTCAGTGTCTAGCTTCGGCGGCGTTGGAAGACGAGCTTTAGATTTCCCTTCGGCCTCCTCACACACGTGAAGATCCATGGAGCTGCTGATATAAGAGCATCAGTGAGTGGTCTGAGGTCTGAGGTGTGGACCTTGTGGAGTCAACAGTCTTGACCTCCACTGTATCACACTATCCCTTTGGTTTCTCCTCTTTAAACCGTCTTAAAAATATGTTTGTTTTTTTTTTAACTTATATGTATCAGCCTCTTGTGGCAGTTAGAAGTAACTGCAACAGGCTGTGTGGGTCTGTAACCCCTCTCCCGCATTATTGAGAAGGTAATGTTTCACACCAAGGGAAGTGCATCATGGAGGGAATTATTCTTGGTAGGTTTCATGCTTGGTGTCAAAATGGCCGCCTCCTCTCCTCCCCAACAACGTCATTTATTTCCCCAAGAAAAGCTAAATCTGATCTCAGTTGCTTGCTACTCAGCCGTAGGTGACACCAGCTCTCTGGATTCTCTCATGAGCCCATAAAAATAGAGTTAATGTCTCATCCAGGGGGAGGCCTCAGGGGAGAGCCCAGGGGGGGGCCTCAGGGGGGAGCCCCCCCCCCCGCCCGCCCCCGTCGCCGCCCCCCCCCCCACCCCCACCCCTGGTACTTGCAGTGTGGCAAACATAAGTCTATTGTTTGATATCCTCGGTCCCGACGTCCTGAGATGCTGATGATGGCGCGTTGGACGCGCATTCCAAGCCATCGCAGCGTCACAGTGGTCCCTTCGATCGCGGACCTCGGCGCTCGGCAGCCCGTGGTTGTGTGTAGGCCGATCGGGCCCATGTGGGTCACACACACAAAGCTCTGTTGTGGCAGGGTCAGTGACAGGCATGTGACATGTTGAATAAGTTGTGTAAGAGTGTTTAGTTGTCTTTGATGTGTGTGCTCCGACTGTAACGAAGCAGTTTATAATTTGTCGAAAACCGCAAACTGTGACCGTTTGAATGTCCTCGCACTGAGCGGCTGATTTGTTTTCCAGGTGCAGGTGATGTTCAGGAGTAGGACACCGGAGGAAGGACTCTGAGCCCCCCCCCCCCCCCCCCCCCCGCCACCCCGCCCCGGCCCCCGCCCCGCATCTTGTAAGTTCATCAGCTGCACTGGCTCCTCCCACCAACACAGAATCTGTTGTCGGAGAGGGAAGGTTTCAGGATGACCTCGTGTACGTTTGCACAGAATCACGTACGCGCAGTCCATATCCTTCCTTCCTTCCTTTCTGTGTGTGTGTGTGTGTGTGTGTGTGTGTGTGTGTGTGTGTGTGTGTGTGTGTGTGTGTGTGTGTGTGTGTGTGTGTGTGTGTGTGTGTGTGGAAAAACACGACAGCATCATCACTCACCCAGTCAAAGAAAATCTCGGTTGTTGATTCATTCATTTCATTCTACTCCATTGATTCAGTTCTTTTCCAGTATAAAAGCTCTGAGCCTGATCCACATTGTATCACTGTGTCTCTTTTTCTCCGGAGAGCAGCTCGGTCTCACGAGGACTAGAAACGGATCATTTCGCATCGTTCTTTCACAACAAACACTCGAAATGCCCCACACAGTCACTTACTGCCACATGTGGTCAGTGTCGGTCATTGAGGAGATCGCATATCGGCCTGTGACTCATGTTTGAGCGGATGACCTCATAGAGGGAACAGGAAACAGTGGACCTACGTATGTTGACCTACTCCTGACCCACGTGTAAACGGGCGGCTGCCTTTTTAATACCATATGTCAGAGGGGGTCCAAACCTTTTCTCCTGAGGGCCACAGACGGAAAGATAAACGAAGGACCGGGGCCACTCACCAGGCGACGTGTACCGCCTCACTTCTGAATGTCAGAGCTCTGTGAAATGTTTGTAAAGCGACCTTTCTCTACTGAGTGTGTATTTGTTAGGACAGCTGTCGGGGTCCGTCGCTTCACAATCTGGGTGGGAGCCCTGGAAGGAGAGAGTGACCTCTGACCTCCCTGAGCCAAATGAACCACACTGCTGGAGGTGAAACATCAAATGATGCTAACTTAAACTAAACTCAACCCGCTCATCTCCTGCGGCGCTCATGACCGCCCCACTCGTCAGTTGTGGCCGTTGGTCTTCAGCCATGTGGGAACACGGTTCTGCCCCAGAGCTTTCTGCCTCTCCGTCCCTCAGTTGGACTCGTCCCAACAGAGGGGGATTCCTCCCGTCCCCATTCATCTCCTCCCTGGGGGGACTCGCTCCCCTCCAGACCTCGTTAGGACGGGTTCGTCCCGGTTCATCTCCGCCGCCATGTCCGTTAGAGCCGGCGGACTCGCTGCAGGTGCCGCTGTTGCCGCCTCACTGGGTCCGTTCTGGTGTCGAGCCCACCCTGTGGTCCTGTGGGCCGTGGTTACGGTTCACTTCCAATCCAATCACGTGACTCTGACGCCGCCCCCCCACCCCCCAGCCCCCAGCCCCTGCCCCCCCCTTGCCCCTGCCCCCCCCTTTGACACTCTCACTCCGGCCGTCTGTTTTCCTTCATACCTCTTCCTTCCCTCTGCTTCTCCTCGGGGTTTTCCCACTTTGGAACTTGACCGGAGATCATTTACCATCATCAGCACAATGAAAGGTAGAGACCTCTCCTCACCTCCTCTTACATCTACTCCTTTATCTCTTCGATTCATCTCGTCTTCTGTTCCACGCTCTTCTGTTGGTTTTCCTCTCATTGGTGGACCAATCTGCTCATCGTTGCATTTTGAAAGTCTGGAACTGGGCTTTGTTGGAGGAGCCTCTGGTTTGTGTGGTGTCTGGCTCGTAAGGGTTGTCGGGGGGATGTTGTGTAGACATGTGGCTCAAAGCAGAGGCAGAATACGACGATGGGATGGAGGGAGCAGAGAATCTGTCCGATAAGGCTCCGGAATGTGTCTCGAGAGTGTCGATAGCTGAGACTGTTGTTCATATATTGATATCCATCCATTCTTTCCCTTCTCTTTTCTGTCTGTCGATCCCCGCTGACCTCTGTGAAGCTCTTATCTTGCACTGGCTATTTGTGGCCTCCACACCTTCAAATCTCAGGCTGCTACTTCTGAAACATTCTGGTGGGTAACTGTTCTGGAGCCCTTGTTTCCTGTGGTTCCAGTTAGGGTTAGACTTGTGTTAACTGGGTTAGGGTTGGACTTGTGTTAGC
>JAFBJT010112261.1:0-11959 GCA_016785325.1 Chascanopsetta lugubris | reverse complement strand
TGCGTTTGACGTCCGCATGAAAATGAGAATGATTCGTTCTCATCGTGGATCTTTTCCTCCGTCAGGAATCAACCAGGAGGCGGAGCTCTGCAGCGGGGGCGTGTCCGATCAGGGCAGGGGGTCGGGCTGCTCCTCCAGCGCCCCCGCCAGGATCGCCCCGGTGGTGCGGACAGTGTGTTACATCGCAGCAGAGCTGGTGCGTCTGGTCAGCTGTGTGGAGTCCATGAAGCCGGTGCTGCAGTCGCTGTACCACCGGATCCTCCTGTACCCGCCGCCGCAGCACCGCACCGAGGCCATACGCATCATGAAGGAGGTGACCAGGCCACGCCCACAACGCCACGTCCTCACGGCGAGCATTGGAAGAACCTGCTCTGTACCTGTACTACCAACAGAATCCTGCTGGTGGCAGCAGGGCGCTCACTGATCACTGGCTGTGTGTGTGTGTGTGCGTGTGTGTGCGTGCGTGTGTGTGTGTGTGCGTGTGTGTGTGTGTGTGTGTGTGCGTGTGTGTGTGTCAGATCCTCGGCAGCCCTCAGCGCCTCTTTGACCTCGCCGGTCCGTGCGTCGCTGAACCTGAAACCAGGAAACGCTCGTTCTCAAAGAGGAAGTCTCACCTGGACCTGCTCAAACTGTCAGTGACTCCGCCCACTTTCTGTTTTCATTGGTTACACAACCATGCTAATGTGTGTGTGTGTGTGTGTGTGTGCAGGGTGATGGATGGCATGACGGAGGCGTGTATGAAGGGAGGCATCGAGGCGTGTTACACGTCTGTGTCGTGTGCGTGTGCTCTGCTCGGAGCTCTGGACGAGCTGTCGCAGGGCCGCGGGATCCAGCCGGAGCAGGTACGTCCCTCAGGTGTCAATCATCCCGAGACCTCGGTTTGAACCAATCAGAGGGGAGGTAGAGCCGGACTCTGTTTTCCTCAGGCGCGGCTCCTCCTCAGACGGTTGGACGACCTGAAGGAGGGGGCGGAGTCCACCCGAGAGTCGATGGAGATCAACGAGGCCGACTTCAGGTGGCAGAGACACATCCTGTCCTCCGAGCAGCCGCAGTGGGAACATGGCTGCTCCGCCCCCAACACGGCCGCCACGGGGACCGGCGAGCGCAGCCCCGACATCAGCATCAGCATCACCACGGAGACGGGCCAGACCACGGTGGATCTGGAGGGGGAGGGGCCGGGCCTGGGCCCGGGTCACACCACGCCCGAGGAGAGCGGCGAGGAGGCTCGCCTCCCGTCACCGTCGCTCTGTCAGGAGGGCGCGGCGCGGGAGCAGAGCAAAGGGGCGGAGCGGGGGCGGGGTCCGGATGAGGATGGGGGAGGAGCAAAGGAGCTGGAGATGAGGGGGGAAAGAGGCGGGGCAGCAGGGGGCGTGGTTCCCCCAGATGTCGTCCAGCGGAGTCACGCCCTCGTTTACCCCGACATCACCAACTTCCTGTCTGTGGAGTCCAGGACCCGCCCACATCACGCCGGAGGGTCCCGCTACAGCGAGAGCAACTTCAGGTAAGAGCGTCGACCCCTGCGACCTCGCGCGCGGCTCGAGGAGCGATGACATCTCTTCCCCCGACATCACCAACTTCCTGTCTGTGGAGTCCAGGACCCGCCCACATCACGCCGGAGGGTCCCGCTACAGCGAGAGCAACTTCAGGTAAGAGCGTCGACCCCTGCGACCTCGCGCGCGGCTCGAGGAGCGATGACATCACTTCCTGTCTGTGTCAGCATGGAGGAGCAGGACCTGTCGCGGACAGAGTTCGACTCGTGTGACCAGTACTCCATGGCGGCGGAGAAAGACTCGGGTCGCTCCGACGTGTCCGACATCGGCTCCGACAACGTGTCTCTGGCCGACGAGGAGCAGCCGACGCCGCGCGACTTCCCGGCGCAGCGCTCGCTCCGCTCCGCCGCCCTGTCGCTCAAACTGCTGCGCAACCAGGAGGCGGAGCAGCAGAGCGCCCGCCTCTTCGTCCAGTCGCTGGCGGCGCTGCTGCCGCGGCTGCTGGGACTCGCCACCGCCGCCGAGGTCGACCTCGGCCTCCAGAACTTCTCCTCCAACTTCTGCACCGGACTGCAGGCTGGTGTGTGTGTGTGTCTGTGTGTCTGTGTGTCTGTGTGTGTGTGTGTGTGTGTGTGTGTGTGTGCCTGTGTGTGTCCGTCTGTCTCTGTGTGTTTGTTCGTCTGTCTCTGTGTGTGTCTCTGTCTGTGTGTGTGCGTCTGTGTGTGTGTGTGTCTCTGTGTGTGTGTGTTTGTTCGTCTGTGTGTGTGTGTCTGTTTGTTCGTCTGTGTGTGTGTGTGTGTGTGTTTGTTCGTCTGTGTGTGTGTGTGTGTCTCTGTATGTGTGTGTGTGTCTGTGTGTTTGTTCATCTTTTTGTGTGTGTCTGTTATTGTGTTTGTTTGTCTGTGTGTGTGTCTCTGTCTGTGTGTGTGTGTCTGTGTGTGTGTGTTTGTTTGTCTGTGTGTGTGTGTGTCTCTGTATGTGTGTGTGTCTGTGTGTTTGTTCATCTTTCTGTGTGTGTCTGTCATTGTGTTTGTTCATCTGTGTGTGTGTGTGTGTGTGTCTCTGTATGTGTATGTGTGTGTGTCCATCTGTCATTGTGTTTGTTCGTCTGTGTGTGTGTGTGTGTGTGTGTGTGTGTGTGTGTGTGGTTGTCAAATCAAAGACCAGTGAGCACGTTGAGTTTGATTGTTGATTGTGCTCCTGCTCCGTCCAGGTGGGATCCACTCTCCGGGTTTTGAGGCGGCCGACGCTCTGAGCTGCCAGTCTCTGATCAACGCAGACGGACTTTACCAGGTGGCGCATTCCGCTCTGCTGCTCAACCTCAAACTCTGCTGCTGCGACTACTACCGCCGCCGAACTCTGGCGCCCTCTCTGGGCCTGGTCAGTCACTTCCTGCTGGAGAATCGTGATTTCATGTAAACATCAGGGGCGGAGTCAGTGTCTTCTAGGATTTGAGCATCTAAAATGTGTGTGTGTGTGTGTGTAGAAGGAGTTTGTGCGTGTGATCCAGAGCAGCGGCGTCCTGGTGGTCCTGTCTCAGGCCTGGATGGAGGAGCTGTATCACCAGGTGTTAGAGCGCAACCTGCTGGCGGAGGCGGGGTACTGGTGCTCGCCCGAGGAGCACACGCACACGCCGCCGCTCATCACCATGCTGACAGGTACCTTCTTCTTCGCTGGTGCCGCGTGACGACTGGGCTGAAGACGGCCGGCTTAACTCCTCCCCCCTCCCCCTCAGATATCGACGGGCTGGGCAGCAGCGCCATCGGGGGTCAGCTGATCAGACGACCGCACAGCCAATCACCTCTGACCTGCGACCGGTTGAGCAGCGACAGCGTGACGGCGGGTGAGCCGAGGATTTCGATAAAGTTTCGAAAAAGAGCTGCTGCGTACGGCGCCGCCCGGAGGACGGAGGGTGTAACCTCTGCCCTGTGTGTGTGTGTGTGTGTGTGTGTGTGTGTGTGTGTGTCTCAGGAGCCGTGTTCGCTCGGTTCATCCTCACCGGCGTGTGGAAGAACCTGATGGACGTTCTGTCCACGCCGCTGACCGGCCGCATGGCGGGCAGCTCCAAGGGTCTGGCCTTCATCCTGGGGGCCGAGGGCGCGAAGGAGCAGAGCCAGAAAGAGAGAGACGCCATCTGCCTGAGTCTGGACGGCCTGCGCAAGGCCGCCGCCCTCAGCTGCGCCCTGGGTAGGTCAGCACGGGGGGTCAGAGGTCAGCAGAGGTCAGACTGGCCGGAAAGCAGCATGACAACACAGCCACGGTTAGCGCAGGCGCAAAGCATCGTGGGAAACGTAGTTTTATACCTGTGTGTGTGTGTGTGTGTGTGTGTGGCAGGTGTAGCGGCCAACTGTGCGTCAGCGTTAGCTCAGATGGCGGCGGCGTCCTGCGTACAGGAAGAGAAGGACGAGAAGGAGGTGGGAGAGACGGGAGACGCCATCACACAAGGTTCGGGCCGTTTTACACGTTTGTACTCGACCATCAGTCGTGGTCCACGCATTCCTGTCACGTGTTGAGCTCACACACGCGTGTGCGTGTGCACCTGCGCAGTGAAGCAGCGCGTGGAGCAGCGTCTGGAGCAGATCAGTCGTCCGCAGGGAGTTCGTCTCCACACGGCGCACGTCCTGTGTATGGACGCCATCTTGAACGTTGGTCTGGAGATGGGCAGTCACAACCACAACTGCTGGACACATGTCTTCAGGTACACACACACACACACACACACACACACACACACACAATAAAAGCATGACGTTATTTTGACATATTGACCCCCCCCCCCCGCCCCCCTCCAGGGTGACAGAGTACATCAGTTCTCTTGAACACACCCACTTCAGTGACGCCTCGTCTCAGCCCTCGTCTCTGACCACCATCACTCAGCAGCAGTGCCAGCAGGGGGCGGCGGTGGACCTGGGCCTGGAGCTGAGCTGCGAGCCCAGCCCCGAGGGGGCGGAGCTTGGCCTGAGTCAGCCCGTCATCCAGCCCCTGTCCATCCAGGAGCTGCTGAGGGAGGGCGGCCGAGGGGGGCGTGGCCTGGACCTGAGGGGCGGCAGCCTCATGACCGGGACCGCCGCCGCCAAGGCGGTGTGCACGCTGTCCACGCAGGCCGACAGGTGAGGCGGAGCGCCACCTCGTGTCAGTCCATGTGTATGACAGCTGTTTGTCGAGAATCAGTCGGAACCATTTATTTTAGTCGCGGTAAAAACAAAAACATTAGTGTGAAACGCGATGAATGAAACGGACCGTTATTCAAACAGGAAGTGTTTCTGATTTGACCTCATTCATGTGACTCAGCAGGATGTCGTTTCAGGTGGCAGCCACAAGGTGGCAGCAGCTGATCAGAGCCGTCACTTTGAGTCTGTGGCCCACAAACGAAAAGAGTGTTTGTGTCCTGACTTTGTAAACACGCGTGTTGCTGCTGTGCTGACTCCGTTATTGATCTCATTGGAACTTCTTTGTTGCCTCGGAGTTGATTGATTGTGGAGTCGTGACGTTTGAAGTCTGGATTCATCAAAGGACACGTGTCCTCACAAGTTCCGAGAAACACTCAGACCGGCTCAGGATTATTCTGAGTGTTCCGGTGTGATGACAACAGTTGTTCACTTATTGTCAGGATCAACACACAACCTCACACTGCTGCAGAGTGTGTGTGTGTGTGTGTGTGTGTGTGTGTGTGTGTGTGTGTGTCCTCAGTGGATCATCTCTTATGTAACCAGTTATCTAGGCTGGTTCTTTTAGGAGCAAATAAAAACTCTGATCTTTGACAACAGATGGATTCACACACATCCACAAGTTCTGACACAGTGTTGTACACACACACACACACACACACACACACACACACACACACACACTCACACTAAACAACTCAAAGTAGAGCATCACAGTCTGAAGTATCAGTCATCATGAATTATCCTCAGTGATGATGATGATGATGATGATGATGATCTTCATCTCACTGCATGAAATTCTGTTGTTGTTTTTGTGTCATGTTGTAAACAAACATTTACAAACTTTACGTTTCAGTCCTTTGGTTCATTTTCAAGTCTTTCATTTTCCTACGACACTGAGGAGGCGGGATTTATGAGCTGATCATTCACTCATGTTTTGTGTGTGTGTGTGTGTGTGTGTGTGTGTGTGTGTGTGTGTCACAGGTTGTTTGAAGAAGCTGCCACTAAACTGAACCTGGTGGGTTTGGTGTTTTTCCTGCAGCAGCTCAGAAAAGCGTCTCAGTCTCAACTGTTCGACTCCGTCACCGAGACAGGAGACTATTCACTCGCAATGCCAGGTACACACACACACACACACACACACACACACACACACACACAC
Organism: Chascanopsetta lugubris; assembly: GCA_016785325.1. Classification (NCBI taxonomy): domain Eukaryota; kingdom Metazoa; phylum Chordata; class Actinopteri; order Pleuronectiformes; family Bothidae; genus Chascanopsetta; species Chascanopsetta lugubris. The sequence goes on along the minus strand of JAFBJT010112261.1, from coordinate 6,140 downwards.
ACCAACATTCACCCCTCTCTCTCAATCTAAACATTAAAGACAGATTTAATAGAATTTCCCATGATTCTAATCTGGCCTCTATCGCCCCCTGGTGGTGAGGAGTGTGACTGCATGTTGCGAAACCTCGGACTGAACCTTGTTGACGTTGATTCTCCAGGAGAAGCCAAGTCGACTCTGGAGCGCCGCAGCGCCCTCCACCTGTTCCGTCTGGGCGAGGCCATGCTGCGCATCGTCAGGAACAAGAGCCGCCCTCTGCTCCACATGATGAGGGCGTGGAGTGTGGTGGCGCCTCACCTGGTGGAAGTAAGGAACTCCGCCCCGGTGTTCTCATTGTTCTCATTGTTCTCATCTCAGACTGGGTGGGGTTTGTTGTTTTGCTGTCACTCTCTAAATGTGGGACAAACCTTCCCACGATGACAGGGACTTTGATCTTTTCCCACCTTTGTTTCCGCCTTGATCTAAAAGTCATTTCCCGGAGAAGACGTCTTTGCTTCCCGTTGCTCAGATTGTCGTTGAATTCGAATCGTCTCGAAGGACACGTTTGATCCCGACACGTGTGACATCACCGTGTCACTGTTTAGAAAACAGAGTCCCAGTGCTTCATCACAACAAACGAAAACAGACTCCTCCCCCTCCCCTCGGCGTCAGAGCCTGTACAACCTCCGTGACCTCACCGACGCCACTTCCTGTCTCCAGGCGGCGTGCCACAAAGAGCGCCACGTCTCGCAGAAGGCCGTCTCCTTCATCCACGACGTCCTGATGGAGGTGCTGACCAGCTGGGCGGAGCTTCCTCACTTCCACTTCAATGAGGCGCTGTTCAGGCCCTTTGAACACATCATGCAGCTGGAGCTGTGCGACGAGGACGTGCAGGACCAGGTGTGTGTCTGCTGACGGGCCTCTGCTGCTGCCGCCACCGGCGCCTGACTGTGTGTGTGTGTGTGTGTGTGTGTGTGTGCAGGTGATCACGTCCATCGGGGAGCTGGTGGAGCTGTGCTCTCCTCAGATCCTGTCCGGGTGGAGGCCTCTGTTCAGCGCTCTGAGGACGGTTCACAGCAGCAAGACAGACACCAAAGACTATCTGCTGGGAGAGTACAGCATGGGTCAGTGACACACACACACACACACACACACACACACACACACGCAGTGACAGGCCCCTCTCTCTCTCTCTCTCTCTCTGTAGGAAAGTCTCAGGCTCCGGTCTTTGATGTCTTTGAAGCGTTCATCAGCACCGACAACATCCAGGTGTTTGCCAACGCGGCCACAGATTACATCATGTGTCTGATGAAGTTCATCAAAGGTTTAGGTTTGTGTTCAACCCTCTGTGGAGGAGCCATGTCCATCTGGTCACACTGACACCTGTGGTGAGGAGGTGTCGGTGCAGTCAGCTGTCTGTCTGACTGTGAGTGTGTGTGTGTGTGTGTGTGTGTGTGTGTGTGTGTGTGTGTGAGAGAGAGAAAAAAAAGAATAACAAATGAGGACTGATGAAGAATCTTTGAGTTATTTCTTGATTTTTAAATCAAAACAAAAACTTTATTGAATCACTGTAAAACACACATTTACATTTAACGTGTGTGTGTGTGTGTGTGTGTGTAGGGGAGGTGGACTATAAGGAGATTGGGGACTGTGTCCATGTCTCAGGTCACAGCTCCACTGACCTCTGTCTACCGGCACTCGACTATCTCCGCAAATGTTCACAGGTTTGATTCCTCTTTGGCTCCGCCCACATCACTATCCACTGGTCACGTGAGGCAAACAGGAAGTGAGCTTTGTCCTCTCTGCGCTTGATTGACAGCTGTTGGCAAAGATCTACAAGATGCCGTCCAAGCCCGTGTTCCTGGGGGCGCGGCTCGCCAGCCTGCCAATGAGATCGCAGGAACGCTCCGTCAGCAGCGAGGACGGGATGGACTGTGTCCTCCAGGAGTTTGATGATGATACAGGTGAGGACATCGTTTGGTCCTTCTGTCCCTCTGTCTGTCGCTCTCCTCTGTCCGTCCCTCTTGTGTCTGTCCCTCTGTCTGTCTATCCCTCTGTCTGTCTGTTTCTCTGTCTGTCCCTCTCCTCTGTCCGTCCCTGTCCTGTCTGTCGCTCTGTCTGTCTGTCCTTCTCCTGTCTGTCCATCTGTCTGTCTCTGTGTCTGTCCCTCGCCTCTGTCTGTCCCTCTGTCTGTCTGTCCCCCTGTCTGTCTGTCTCTCTGTCTGTCCCTCTCCTCTGTCTGTCCCTCTCCTGTCTGTCCCTCTCCTGTCTGTCCCTCTGTCTGTCTGTCCTTCTCCTGTCTGTCCATCTGTCTGTCTCTCTCCTCTTTCAGTCTATCCCTCTCCTGTCTGTCTGTCTGTCTGTCCCTCTGTCTGTCCCTCTCCTCTGTCTGTCCCTCTCCTGTCTGTCCATCTGTCCCTCTCCTCTGTCTGTCCCTCTGTCTGTCTCTCTGTCTGTCCCTCTCCTGTCTGTCCCTCTGTCTGTCTCTCTGGTCCCTGAACACCTGTCCCGTCCCTCAGGTCTGATCCAGGTGTGGACTCTGTTGTTGGAGCAGCTCACAGCTGCTGTGTCCAACTGTCCCCGAACTCATCAGCCCCCAACTCTGGATCTGCTCTTCAGTCTCCTGAGAGACGTCACTGTGGTACCAGGTAACACACACACACACACACACACACAAAGTTGAAAAGTCAAATGAAAGAAAACTATTCTTTTTTTTTTTTTTGTGGGGAGGGGGGGTGAATTCGGGAAACTTTGACAGACCCCCCCGCTCACCCGTCCCCTCCCCTGCGGACAACACGCCACGCCTCATGTTGTTGTTGTTGTTGTTGTTGTTGTTGTTGTTGTTTACAGACATTGGTTATGAGTCTCTGATCAACCTGATGTTGAAGGACCTGTTCAAGCTGCTGGTGTCTTGTGTGTCTGAACCTGCTGAGACCATCTCCAGGGTCGGCTGCTCCTGCATCAGGTGACGCACACACATGTTCCTCACATGTTCCTCACATGTTCCTCACACACATGTTCCTCACACACATGTTCCTCACACACATGTTCCTCACATGTTCCTCACATGTTCCTCACACACATGTTCCTCACATGTTCCTCACATGTTCTTCACATGTTCCTCACACACATGTTCTTCACATGTTCCTCACATGTTCCTCACACACATGTTCCTCACATGTTCCTCACACACATGTTCCTCACATGTTCCTCACATGTTCCTCACATGTTCCTCACATGTTCTTCACATGTTCCTCACACACATGTTCTTCACATGTTCCTCACACACATGTTCTTCACATGTTCCTCACATGTTCCTCACACACATGTTCCTCACATGTTCCTCACATGTTCCTCACATGGTCTTCACATGTTCTTCTCATGCTTTTCACATGTTCCTCAAATTTTCCTCACATGTTTCTCTCACGTTCCTCACATGTTCCTCACATATTCCTCCCATGCTTTTCACATGTTCTCCTCATGTTCCCCATATGTTCCTCACATGTTTCTCTCACGTTCCTCACATGTTCCTCACATGTTTCTCTTATGTTCTTCACATGTTCTTCACATGTTCTTCACATGTTCCTCTCACGTGTCAGATACGTGTTGGTGACGGTGGGTCCGGTCTTCACGGAGGAGATGTGGCGTTTGGCGTGTTGCGCGCTGCAGGACGCGTTCTCTGCCACGCTGGAGCCTGTGAAGGTGAGAGAGTGGAGAACGTACACACTGACATACATTCATACCACTACACACACACACACACACACACACACACACACACACACACACACAGTGTGTAATCCATCAGCAGCTGCTGGTCAGACAGTAATCTGAAATCCTGGGCTGTTAATACTGTCAACATGCTGACTGTCCCACTGCAAGCTGCACAGCCCCACTTCAACTCACACACACACACACACACACACACACACACACACACACAGATGTGTGCAGCAGTGTGTGTTGATCTTTTGAAATAATGAATCTGCAGAGATGTGAAACATTTTTTGAAACAGTTTAAAGGAATAGGAATGAAAAATTAAATCCGAACAAATGAATATTTCATTGATATGTCAAAATGAATGAGCTCATTTAAATATTTAAATGAGGCAGGATGATGACGGACAGGGGAAAGTGTAACTGTAGTTTGCTAATTGGACATTGTTATATACAGTAAAGGTGATCATTTTACAAGTGTGTGTGTGTGTGTGTGTGTGTGTGTTAGAGGTGACATCTCATCAGTTGATGTTGAGTGATGCTGAGGTTGTGTGACTGTGGCCTGACCGACAACTGCAGCTAAGCAGCTTTACAGCTTAGTGTGTGTGTGTGTGTGTGAGTGAGTGTGAGTGTGTGTGTGTGTGTGTGTTTCATCACCATTGATCTTCACGTTGTTGATCTTTTGTTTTAATCTTTCGATAAAATAAGTTTTGAAGAATTCTAACTCACATCATGTTGTTTATATAACAGCTGTCGCTCTGGTATCTGCCATTGTAATGTCTTTATATAACATGTTCCATACATGTAGATTATATGTTATATCACACATGTGTCACAGACTCACGTCTGATTGTATCCACACACACACAAATGTAATCTATTACCTGCTGAGCTCCTTTGTAACTTGTTCGTGTGAGTTTGAGTCGCAGGCGCTCGGCCTCGTCGTCCCGTTACGGATTCAACAGACGAGATGTTTGTTGTTTACATCAAGTTCACAAACGTCATCATGTCAACAAACAATGTACAAAACACACAAAGTGAAAAAAAGACAGTCTAAGACAGAAAAACTGATTATACACACACACACACACACACACACACACACACACACACACACACACAGGACACTGAATACATGTTAAGCCCAGATTCCACAGCTGAGTCGTGACGACAGCAGCTGCTGAGAGAGAGAGAGGGAGAGAGAGAGAGACAGACAGACAGAGAGAGGGAGAGAGAGAGAGGGAGGGAGAGAGAGACAGAGAGGGAGAGAGAGAGAGAGAATTTAAACCTGAAGAACGAAGTCTGACATGAAGCTTCTGTTCTCACTCACATTATTAACACATGACCTTTGACCTCAGCCCTTTTACAGAAAAGCAGATTTGATTGATTCAGGTCAGATTGACTTTAATAGTTTCTGCTGTGAAGGTAAAGATCAAAGAGAGTTCATGATGGAATGTTTCAACATTTCAAATGACCGCGAATCATTTGTTTATGTTTATTCATCAAAGATCAAAGAACCCCTGTAGCTCTGTGGTCCATCTCCATGTTTCTACTTCCTGTTTGTTATTTCTACTTCCTGTTTGTTATTTCTACTTCCTGTTTGTTATTTCCTCACTGACGTCAGACTTGATGCAGCAGTGAGTGACAAAGTGAGTGAAAGGTGTCCATCAGCTCTTTTCAGCTTCTCTCTCTCTCTCTCTCTCTCTCTCTCTCTCTCTCTCTCTCTCTCTCTCTCTCTCTCCCCCCCCCCCCCGGTCCAGAACCTGCTCTCGTGCTTCCACAGTGGTTCTGGTGACAGTTCTTCAGGTGATGCCTGTGAGGTGAAGGTGGCGGCTCCGTCTCACTCTCCCTCAGCTGAGGCCGAGTACTGGAGGATCAAAGCCATGGCTCAGCAGGTGAGTGTCAGAGTACGGCCTTCATCTTCATCATCTTCATCATCTTCTTCACCATCATCTTCATCATCTTCATCACCATCATCTTCATCATCTTCTTCACCATCATCTTCATCATCTTCATCATCATCTTCATCATCACCATCATCTTCGTCACCATCATCTTCATCATCTTCATCATCATCATTCATCATCATCTTCATCATGATCATCATCATCATCATCACACCAGACTCCGAAATCTATCCCATAATGTGTTTTCTGTCACGTGTCTAAAAGGCTGTGTTTCCTTCATGTACTCTTGTGTACTCATGTGTACTTTCTGTGTACTCGTGTGTGCGTGTGTGTGCGTGTGTGTGCGTGTGTGCGTGTGTGTGCGTGTGTGTGTGTGTGTGTGCGTGTGTGTGTGTGTGTGTGTGTGTGTGTGTGTGTGTGCGCGTCAGGTCTTCATGTTGGACTCTCAGTGTTCTCCAAAGACTCCGAGCAGTAAGGACGGATTCGAACACGCTCAGTCCTGTGTCCTCATCATAGAGCTGCCCACTGAGCAGCAGGCCA
>JAFBJT010112260.1:86272-100310 GCA_016785325.1 Chascanopsetta lugubris | reverse complement strand
GCAGATGAGGAGAAGGAGGAGGAGGAGGAGGAGGAGGAGGAGGAGGAAGGAGCCGCTCCGCCGGGTGACGGAGTGACACCGCACCGGGAGCTCTGGAGGTTTGTGGCCGAGGAGAGCGGCGCGCGCGCGGCGGCGGCGGCGGCGGCGGCGGGCGGGCGGGTGGATGGATGGAGCGCAGGCAGGAGACCGTGCGCACCGGCGGAGGGGCGACGAAGAAGAAGAGGAGGAGAGGAGAGGAGGAGGAGGAGAGGAGAGGAGAGGAGGAGAGGAGAGGAGGAGGAGAGGAGGAGAGGAGGAGGAGAGGAGGAGAGGAGGAGAGGAGGAGAGGAGGAGAGGTTTCATCAGTTATTCTTTGCGATGCTTTGGAGGAACTGCAGTCGTCCTTTAAAGCAGCAGATTCATGAATTCCAGTCAGAGGAAACTAACGTTGGATTTGAACCCAGATTAACAACAACGCTGCTTCATCCTCTCACATCGCTCTGAAGCCGCCCGACTCATTTCCTGCCCGAGGGTGAAAATGAAATCTTCATATTCTGACTCGCGCCTCGGTGACTCTGCTCTCACTCGGAGCAGGATGTGGAATTCATCGAACGCTGATCTGAAAGCGGCGCTTCCTCTTTGGGAAGCTGCCTCCGACTCTCACCCGTGTCGGTCAGCAGGTCCTGGAAGAACTTCTGGTTGTAGATGCGAGCGACGCCGCTGATCTCGGCCACCTGCGCCTCGGCCGCCGTCTTCCTGTTGATGAAGTTGGCCGTGATGCCGATGGCCAGTTTACCTCTCAGCTCCTTGTGCTTAAAGCCTGAGTCAGGGCAGAGACACAGGTTCACTCTGCTCCTGAAGGTGCAGTCAGTAGCATTTAGCAGCATCTAGTGGTGAAGTTGTTCCGTTCATTTCTGAGGCTCCTGGCTTATGATCAAATAAATAAATAAATGATAAATACATGAATAAAAGAATGAGAGAACAATACAAGAATAAAAAGAATGAAACAATAAAATGAAATAAACTAAAATGGACAACTGAAATACAAATAAAATAAAGATGAATATTAAGAACTAATTCAATCAATCATCAATACACAAACTGTCTCATTGGTCCTAAACAACAAATACCGTGGTGAGTACACACTCACAAAAACAGCATCAAATATCCACACATTCATCCCTTTCACTTAAACCTGACACACTGTACCTTTAATGTTCTGCCATGCTCCGCCCCCTTTGATTGGGTCAGCTCTTGTTATTGACCTGACTCTGCAGGAACAGCCCCATGTTTGCCTGAATACCACTGAATAAGTATATTTGTCTGCCATCGCAGCTGATAAGCCCCGCCCCCTTTGCTGCACCAAAGTAAACAGCGGTAAACTGAGACACTCATGTGTGTGTGTGTGTGTGTGTGTGTGTGTGTGTGTGTGTGTGTCTCACCCTCGGGGACGAAGCGGCCTCCTCCTGCAGAGATGAAGACGTCAAACTGGAAGTCTGCGGCGGCGTGAGACGCAGGCTGCAGCTTGGACGTCCACCCTGTCTCAAACACAACAAACTCATGTCTCCGCAGCCTCGGCTGGTTTTTATGACAACAAACCGCTGCTTCCACACACACACACACGCACACACACACACACACACGGACACACACACACGGACACACGGACACACACACGGACACACGGACACACACAGACACACGGACACACACAGATGGACACACACACACGGACACGGACACACGGACACACAGACACACACAGACACACGGACACACACACACACAGACACACGGACACGGACACACACAGACACACACGGACACACAAGGACACACACGGACACACACGGACACACACGGACACACACAGACACACACTGCACCCCATCCAAAAAAACACACACACACACACAAACACACACACAGACACACAGACACACAAACACACACACACACACACAGACAAACGGACACACAGACACACACAGACACACGGACACACACAGACACATGGACACACAAACACACACACACACACACACACAGACAAACGGACACACACAGACACGGGGACGGACACACACACACACACACGGACATACACACACACACACACACACAGAGAGACACACACTGACACACACACACACACACACACACGGTGTGGGAGCAGAGAGCAGAGCGCTGGGTGGGAAACGCTGATGAGTACCGTTTTCTCCTGAGGGCTCAATCAAACCCTGGAACTCCACTCCGGAGTGAACCTCCACCCCGAGGAGCAGACACACCTTCAACAGGATGAGCTGCAGCTGGCGGATACCTGAGGACACAGGGACGACAGAGAATACATTTCTTTTATGTGACCGACTCGACACACAACAGAGTTCATTAGGTTGCACACCTCAGGATTTTTCAAATAGATTTTAAACAATGTTTAATGTGTGACTGTATGACAGGTCGACACCTTTTAAAAAAAAAATAAAATGCAATTTAATTTTCAAATGTTTCACAGTGAGCTGGAAATATTTCAAGGGAGCTGAAATCTCACAGACTCCTGTGGGATTTGAAGTCCTGTGAACGTGACTTCATGTGGGTGCATCAACGTCACCTCATCTTCTGCCACTGATCCAGTATTCTGGGTCGTGGGGTATTTCTACCCGTACACACGGAGCCTTTTCTGGGGTATCAGTGTCAGGGCCAATGACACTGCAGCTGGGCCCAAGTGGGATTTGAACCAGTGACTTTTGTTTCCAAAAGGTAATCGCTCTAACCACTGAGGCTTTTATTTTGGTAAAAATGTCCGAAAGCCCAGAAAAGTCTCCTTCTCCTGGCTGTGCTCGAGCTCTATGGCAGCCGTTTGCTCCGGTCGCACCAATGCATTATGGGAGTGACGCTACTGAACTAAAGCAGGAAGTCAGAAACTTGTTTTTTTTTTTTTTTTTTACTTTCATAGACTGGAATGGGGTCACATGACCCATAAAGTGCCCTGTTCTATTCTTACATCCGTGCTACAAATGTAGGAAGTCTCCGAAAGGCGAGGAGGAGAAAACACATTTAAAAACCCTGTCTCAACGACATTCAAGTAAAAACGTTGGAGACGGATTCTAAAGACCAATCCACTAATGGATCCATGAGATAACGGTTCCAGAACTGGCCGACACTGAGCTGAGTCACGCACTGATGTGGTCCAGAGATCCGGTGCAGAACTTCCCGTAGAACTTCTTGGCGCCGAGCCCGCGCAGGTCGTAGATGGTGAAGGGCCACAGGTGGAGGACGTTGTTCCGGGTGAAGGCGTCGCGCTTCTCCAGCACCAGCACCTGGGCCCCCAGCAGCGCCAGCTCCACGGCGGTCCGCAGGCCGCACGGCCCCGCCCCCAGCACCAGGCACTGAGGAGGCACCACATGAAAAGCATGGCAGTGACAGACGGAGGGTCTTACGCTCTGCTGTGCTGACTCAGCATTCCCTTCACCCTCCCCGAGGCCAAAGATCACGTGACAGTCAAACGCAAAACGCTTTTCATTTAGAAACACGGCGAATGAAGGGGAATTAACTCCGCCCCCCCATGGAGGTCGGATGTCATCTGTTGACAATTATCTGGTGGGAGTACGAGGAGTGGGAGGAGTTTGGGTTCAAACGACTGCAGCAGCTCAGCAAAGTTGATCTCATCTCATCTCAAGTTAACTTCTCTTTTTGTGTCTTATCTGGAATCATGAGGAGTTATCTCATCACGCCTTATGTTAAGTGATCTGATCTTATCTAATTGGAGCTAACTTTATCTTAACTTCTTATTGGATCTGATCTCATGTTATGTGGGGTTTTCTGATCTGCGCTTATATCTTACTTTACCTTGTCTTATTTCATCCAATCTTAACTTAACTCATTTTATGTCAGGTTATTTTATTAAATGGATTCTAATCTTACTTTCTCTTACTAACCTCGACTTATCTTACCTGATTTTATGTTCTGTAATATAATCTGATCTTAATACACCACATTACATCTTATCTTATACCTGGAGTTGTTAACAGTCGACAGTCACATGACATTTGTATTGATTAACATCTGAACCGTTTATTGTGTCACGTATTATTATGGAATTCAAAGGCTCAGTACGTTGGATTTAAGGACATCTAGTGGCAAAGTTACATATGACTAGTAAATCTAAATTTCCTTTTCCAAACATCCTGTTTGGGAGGAAGTCTCGCGACCTTCACGTGACCTAAAAACACAACGGGCCTTCTCAAACTCTCCACACCGCACCTTTAAATATTGGAACGAGCAGCAGTGGTTTCAGTACCTTGTTCCTGGCGCAGGCTTTCCCCTGTTGGTAGTCCGGGTGTGACGCCCTCTTGTCCAGCTTGGTCCACAGAGCTTTGGCCTTCCAGTAGTTCAGCCGCTCCTTCAGCTTCACGTAGAAGGTCCTGAAGTCTCTGGGGTCGAGGCCCAGCTCCGAGCACAGCTCCGCAAAGTGCAGCCGCACCTCCTTGCAGGTCTGGGCCTGGATGAAAAGGTCAAAGGCCGCGTGCGCCGGGTTGAGGGCGTCCTGGCCGCTCGCCATGGTGGATGGAGGAGCTCCTTCCCAGCTCAGCGGGTCCCACTGTGGACCAGAGGGTGAGATGAGAGCGTCAGAGCTGGGGGGGCAGACTCGTGGCCCCGCCCACCTCCTGTGCTGTGGTAAATCCCTTCCTCATGTCCTCTAATTATAGTCCCCGAGTGTGTTGGAAGACTGCAGGTCACCTGAGTTGGCTGAGTCACGACAGACTTCCTCTGTGGAGCCGTCGTATCTCCTCTTCTTTTACGGGCAAACAGCGCCGCCCACAACTGATGTGTCACGCTCACACACACACACACACACACACACACACGCACGCACACACACACACACACAGCCTCAGGACATGTGTGTGCATGGTAGGTTTCAGTCGACGAGACGGTTTCACAAAAGCACAGGAGTGAGAAACTGTTTCCGCGGCTCAAATGACTGCTGTTCATCAACCTCAGAGACATGATTCATAGAAATATCTTAAAGGTGCAGTGTGTAGGATTTGGTGACAGCTAGAGGTGAAGTTGCATCCCTCACTTTTGCATCCAGGAAGTAGGAGGCGTTCGGGAATTTGAGCTTCATAAGCAGAAACCTATGGGTGACATCACAGATGCGACGTCCATCTTTAAAAACAGTCAATTACAAATGTAATTCCCTTAAAAGTCATAATAAATAATCCAAACACCAATGACTTAACAAAACGTACCGTTAAGCACAAATACCTACATCATACTTCCTCACTGTGGAGAATGTCAACACCTCGACCTACTTACGCAAAGCGCCTCGAGGTTGTATACATTTCATCTTCTGACGCTTCCACAAACACAAGTGAAGTGAAAATAAACAATAAGGAAAATAAATATTCCATGTGACGTCACGCTACACTTTCAAATCTAATCTTTAAAGTCAACATGACATTTATTTAAACAATTACTGATGTGAACCACTCCTGCACACACACACACACACACACACACACACACGAACCTAAATGTAAAGTGGACTCCCTGAAAACACTCTTTTCTTTCACTGTCCGAACATTGATCAGATTTCGACGCGTCTCTGGCAGAGCCATGAAAACAACACTCACACGCCGCAGTGTGAGATGTGTGTGTGTTGCTGTAATTTCCTGTAACACTCTGCACCATCACTTCCTGCTGACATTAACTCCAACAACACCCCCCCCACACACACACACCCTGCTGCTGCTGCTGCTGCTGCTGCTGCTGCTCACTCGCCCTCCACCTGAGACGCAGTCTATAATTACAGTCACATAAGGTCTCTGCTGCAACGTGTTTACATGACTCGGTTTGCGTGTGTGTGTGTGTGTGTGTGTGTGTGAGAGAGAGAGAGAGAGAGAGAGAGAGAGAGGGAACATGATGGAAACTGCATTTGAAGGGTAATTAAGTCTAACATGCGGTTCTACCTCTTAGTACCTATAGATTTTAAAGTACTTCCCTCTCTCTCCGGTTGCTGTGTGTCAGTCCCTTCACTCAACATCAGAGCTACATTCATGGGCAACAACTGCGGAGGTGAATCTCGATGTCACACGCTGAACCTAGTGCGAGTGTAATCCACTAACATCGCTAACGAGGTACAAGAGAAGATCATTTACCTTTAAACATTTATAAAGTAGCTAAGAATGACAGTCGAACGAAGGAATACTTGACATCAGCGTAAAAATGACAACATGGAGATCCAGCGAGTGCCGTTGAAGCTCGGCCGTAAAACCACTTTTCACCACTAGAGTGAGTCGTGAGCCGCCAAGTCCACATCACATGTGGCACATGGGGAAATATTGAGGGCAAATTATGTTAAACCACAGATTTAATGTTTACATGGTCTCATATGACGATTAAAAGTATGTACATGATTTTCTCGATCCTCGTCAAAATAAAAGTCCTGGGGACGAGTTTAAGCCGCAACATACACATTCACCACTAGATGTCACCAATTTGTACCTTTAAGTTGGAGGCTATGATTTGATTAGCTTGTTTTAGTAAATCAAGCTAAAATAAAGTAAAAAAAAACAGGTATTCTGGCTCTGAAATGAAGATTACATTTACAAAATATCATCCGCACTATGCCTTTAATTCAATATATAAACTATTCTAAGTCTCCATCAGCTGTTTCCCTGTTTGATACCACTTGACAGAGCAGAGGTCACTTCCTGATATAGAATCTGAACCCAGTGTGAAATCATTCATCCAAACCTGCGCGCAGGTAAAAGTCTGACTTGTAAACGAGATAAGAAAACGTTCATCAGCCTCGAGGAGACGATGCGACGAGCTGTCGAAGGAAAACCTAAAAATAACGACGACCATCGCCCAGACACTTTCATCTCACCCGGGAGGAGGAAGCTGTATTTATACTCTGATGTATTTATACTCTGCTGCTGCTGCTGCTGCTGCTGCTGCTATATTTTATGAGGCCATGAACTCGAAAAACAACAAAAAACAGAAAGAAATCGTGCGCAGAGGCTGAAATCAGGAAAGTGTGAGGAGAGTCAGCGTGGTTCAGAAATAAAGAAATAAAACAAACGTATGCGGTCGGGCAGCAACAACTCAGTATTTGTGAATTCATCGATTTAAGAAAATAATAGCCAGCAACTAATTAGGCTGCACTTCAATCAGGTGTGTTTAAGACCATACCAAGTATCTCCTGCAGGGGGCAGTAACTGCACGGCACCATATGGTACATTATGAATTTAACTACATTTGGCAATGTTTGTGTGGTAAATATCAAATGACATTACTCAAGTATAAATACTGTATCAATAAGTACAAATATAAAGTATTGATTGTATGCCTTGTAGACAAATACATTGATACACATACAAAAAACATGGCCGCCTCCATGTAGTGGACCTGCTTGTTGTGTAGGATTTACAAATATAAAAGGGCTCATTCCAGAGACTTGAAAACAATACAAGTGAATGAAATAAGAACGAAAACATCAATAAAAAGTGTTTATGTTACTTTTTAAATCAAATTAAAGTGGAAATAGATTTGCATAAATCTTGTGCAATGGACCTTTAATGTAGAATATGTGATACACAAGCCCAGACAGAGGCAGGCAAATATGTGCAGGTAGAGAAAAAAAGGGATGAGAGAAAAAGACACACACACACACACACACACACACACACACACACACACACGTACACAAGCTTTTCCCATAAGAGACCACACTGACAGAAAAAGAGTAAAGAGGTGTGGTACACAGCCAGATTTAACACACACATACACACACACACACACATACACACACACACACACACACAATAACAAAGAAATATGTACAAAGCAGAGGCTGAATGCACAATGAAAACACACAATACCACGAGAGAGAGAGGGGGAGAGAGAGAGAGAGAGAGTTCCTGGCAACACAACAACAAAGTTTAACACAACACAATGCACACACACATACACAACACAATGCACACACATACACAACACAATGCACACACACACACAGTCTTAGAGTAGAGTTAAAGGTACATTACCGGGTAGACGTGTTCACAGGTGTAAGAGTGAGGAGTCCATCTTGTTTTCTTCTTGTTTACAGGTACAAACAGTCGTCCCACCTGTGTGTGTGTCTGTGAGTGTGTGTCACACTGTGTGTGTGTGTTATAGTCTGTGTGTGTTCGGAGCGCATGAGACGGGCTGTATGAGTGTAAGAGTGTGTGTGTGTGTGTGTGCGTCTCTCTTCCGGGTGTTTCTGGTGTAACGATGCGCGGTGACGCAGCAGGTCACGTGATGAGAGCGGAGGCGCGGGAAGGTGTGGGGGTGAGGTGCTTCTCCTCGTCCCCTGAGGGGGCACTTACTGTAATTACCCCTCGTAAGATGTGTGGTGATGATACTAACAAACAAGAAACAATTACGTTCACATGAAATAAAAAAAGTCATAATGATATTTCAAGTTCATAAATCTATAAATATAAAATGTGTAATTCTGTTGATAAATATAATGAACCATGGATTGTGATATGATGTCATATATAATATTTCAGGTGTACAAGCTGTATGTGGAAAGTTTTCATCTCATGATAATAATAATATAACAATAATAATGATAATAATATATTAAAAGCAATACTACTACTGACAGTATGGCAGGAATAATAATAATAATAATAATAATAATAATAATAATAATAATAACAATTTTCTGATACCATACAAAACTACAAACTCACCACTAATATTTGCAGGTATATATAACGTGTACACAAATATTTTGTAATTACCTGATTTTGTAACAGCAACAACAACAATCACTAATAATAACTATAATAACAATGATTTTCATCGTCATCATCATTTAAATGATTGGAATAAAATCTTAATCTCACATCGAGGTGGCGCAGGTTCGTCTGGCTGGTATCACTTACTTCCTGTCAGAGATTTGAAAAGTGTTTCCTGCTTCTTACACGATTCAATAAATCATTAAATGACACATGATCCTCGGGTCTGGTACAAATTTTATTCCAACAACCTTTTCGAATTTTCTGCGGAGCTTTAAATCTGAAAAACTCCGGCTGGATACAGTAGAAAAGAGTTTATATATATTTATATTTTCATATATGGTAATATCGCAGATTTCTTAAAAATATATGCATAGCCAGAGAAAGAGAGCGGACCCACGGAACCCACAGGAAACGTCCTTGGCTGCTTAGCAACACGGGCAACATGGCGCTTACACGTGCACTTTGACCCCCGGGCACCTGAAAGTGCACGTGCGCGTGCGCACACCCTGACATCATGCAGTTCAATGCATTTGATGACGTGTGACGCAGAACATTTGAATTACATTTCCATTAAAGAGTCAATTAAAGGAGCATTAGGGAACTTTACAGAAAGGGTTGTTTATGGTGACACCTGTGGCCGGAAAGTGAAGCGCAGCTTGCTCATGCAGCCTTGGGAGTGAACGAGCAAACGAAAAATAATCACACCACTAAAGACAATAGGCCCCGCCCACTTCTGAGCACTACTTAGCTAACCAAGTTGTAATTACAACCTGTCTCCAGCAGGGGTAAGCAGGAGAGTAACATTTGTTTGTACCATTTTTCGAGCTAGCTAGCTGAGGGTGCCGCCAGAACTTAGGGACCGTAGACAATGTCAGGCGTAGTCAAAAAGTTGCCTAATGCACCTTTAAAATCCGTAACGGAAGCCTGCGATTGAATGAATCATGGAAGAGATTGGTCCGACACACACACATACACACCCACACAGACACAGACACACACACACACACACACACACACACACACACAAACCAGTGATTGGAGGATCATCACCATGTAAACATTAGAGTTGCTGAATTGCATCATGGGAAAAAGAAATGCTGGTATCAGACATGTTTTCTTCAAACACGTGAAAAACAGGGAAACTGGAGTTCACTCCCTCACTGAACCGGATCCGTTTTCAAAATGTACAACCGAGAGCGAGACATGCAGAGGACACAGACCTGCGATGGAGAATATATATTCATTCCATTTGGGATGATATTTAAAGGGCCAGTGTGTAGGCTTTAGTGACACCTAGTGGTGAAGTTGCATGTTAGAGCTGAATATCTTTTGAAAACCTCCTCTCGCCCTCAGAACTCAAAGGTTTGTCCATTCTGGGCAACTGAGATCCAAAATGGCGGCCTCCATAGAGAGGACCTACTACTGGTATAAACATAAAAGGTTGGTTCAGACATTTTTATTTGGCCTGCAGCAAAGTTTATCTGTGCCATTAGAGATAGAGACCATGTCACTTAGATCGTACACACTGCACCTTTAAGATATGAAGGTTTGAAACTAAACAACAGGGTTCATTCAAAGGGAATAAATTATGAAAAATGTTATGTACAAAAAAATAACTTCATGTATTTACATTTTGAAGTTTCAAGATGCTGATTTCTTTGCTACACATGCTGCTGCATGGGCAGATGATGATGATGTCACAGTCTGCCCCCTGCTGGCTGGAGGAGGAAGGTGCCAGCAAAGCAGACACGATACTATCTCCAGTGTAAAAGATCCAAAAAGTCAAATCTTCACATTTATACAGAAAAACGAAAATGAGGCTTGGAAAGAATTTTGATTTTTAATCCTTGAGGAAAATAAATGGAATTTATATTTTTTGCGGAAAAAGAAAAAGAAGAAGAGGAAGAAGAAGAAGAAGAAGAAGGTCTCAGAGTTCATCGCAAGAAAGAGTAGTAAAATACACTCGGTACAAAAAGAGATTTGAATTGGCACAAAAATGTTCCTGCGGGTCGTCCCCCCGTCCTGAGACCACCTCAGTAGCAAAATTAGAAAATAGACAGGCTCCGCCTCCACTCTCCACGGTGAGTCTCCGGGAATCCAACGTTTTCGGAAGGGGAAGCATCGCGATTACCTGAAACAACATTTCCAGTCCCTCCAGGTTTTTTTTACATTTTTTTATAAACAACAACAACAACAACAAACAAAAATAAGCATCCTGGAGTTTTATTGGACGTCCCAGTGGCAGATTGGAGGTTTTCAAAGTGATCCCACAGAAGGAACAAAAAAACAAAAAAAGTGGGCGGAGCTTGTTTCAGCAGGACAATACTTGCATCCGTCGCGGGCCACAGTCGCTCTCAGTGTCGAAAACTACAAAACCAAAAGTACAAGAGGAGTAAAGACAAAAAAAACAAAAAACAAAAACACCACCAACAGGAAGAGGGACAGGAAGAGGAGGGGCTAGAAATGTAAATAATAATAATACCACAGTGTCGTCCCAAGAGTGTGGCAAGACGACTTTGGACGGCGGCAGGAAGTGGAACACTGTCCAGTCTATTGCACCTTTAGCTCTGCCGCCACACACACACACACACACACACACACACACACACACACACGTACAGTACTTGTCCCGGGGCCACAGGTTACAGGTTCTCGCCCGGCTGGTACTGGGGCTCGGTGGAGGTGAAGTAGTCCTCCAGGAAGCCCTGCAGGTACTCGAAGGTGGGCCGCTCCTCCGCCTCCTTCCTCCAGCACGTCAGCATCAGCTCGTGCAGCGACTCGGGACACTCGGCCGGACAGGGCATCCGGTACCCGCGCTCCACCTGGTCCAGGACCTCCCGGTTCACCATGCCTGAGGGGAGGACAGGTGGTGTTGACGGACACACTGCAGGTGCTGGAAGTGTGCGGCGGTGGGACAGGGTGGAGTGCGGATACCTGGATATGGGACTCGACCCTTGGTGGCCAGCTCCGTCAGCAGGACGCCGAACGACCACACGTCGGATTTGATGGTGAAGCGTCCGTACAGCGCCGCCTCGGGGGCCGTCCACTTGATGGGGAACTTGGCCCCTGAAGGACGGCGAAAAGTAAAGATACGAAATGAACAAATGTACCATTTTCCTGAACCCATGGGGTCATGGGGTCGATTCCCAGCCTGTCCATCCACCCTCAGGCCCCGGTCTGCCCGAACCATTGCTTCGATCTAAACCTCATCTTAACCTGAATTGAACCAAAGGTGCAGGACAGAGTGACATCTGGTGGTGAAGCTGCAGCGGTGAACCTCTCACCTTTCTCTTCCCAAACAGGGAGACTTGATCAAACATCAGCACTTTTGTGAAGTTGCCCGTTCACGCGTGAGTAAGACCCAGCTCAGCGCTGCCCCCCGGTGGTCTCACCTTGCCTGGCAGTGTACTCGTTGTCCTCGATGAGGCGAGCCAGTCCGAAATCTGCCACTTTACACACCAGGTTGTCGCCCACCAGGATGTTGGCGGCTCGCAGGTCTCGGTGCACGTAGTTCATCCGCTCCACGTACGCCATCCCAGAGGCGATCTGAGCGGCAGGAGGCAGTCGATACAAAAATCAAACCCATAATCACAACGATGGTAAATAAACAACAACAACCAGTTATTGTGAATGATAAACACAGCACATGTTTTTACTCTGATTGTGACTTGGCTCACTGACCTGAGAGGCCATGTCCACCAGCTGTGGGAGGCGGAGCATCTTCCCCATGTCTCCCTTCAGGGAGTCCAATAAGCTGCCTGTTGGCATGGAAACACTTTTTAATTCCCTGATCTGTGACTTCCTGAAATATTTCATTAAAAAATGTTTAATTAGAAAGATATCTTGCCGTTATGAAGCTGATTTAATGGTTTTGTTGTTTTGCTTGAACATAATTAGGCACAGAGTGATGATCCGGATAAAAATGTGGACTCTTTTGTGTCAGTGTTTTAATGAATATGTTGACGGTGTTATAACATTAGAAAATGCTGTTTGAAGGGACAGTGTGTCGTAGTTTGAGTGTTTTGTCCATTTAGTGCAGCTATACAAATATTCAGGGGATATTGTTCTACTGAAAATAATAAATAATACACAATCAAAATAAAAAGTCATATATATGAGTCATTATACACCTAAGACAATCTAATCAAAAGTAATATCAATTAAAGAATAAATGATATTCAATGTCTCACACACTGCACCTTTAATATATTTTTAAACCTTTTATTTATAGTCTTTATTTTTCTCCAAGGAGTGTTTTTTTTAATTAATTTGTCAATGACAGTAATTTAATTGTTTGAAATGATATAATATGGGTTTCATTATCACCATGATTGCATAATCAATATTATATAATCATAATGTCATATAATATCAATCATTTGACTCATCGCTGCCTTTGAAAAACAAAAAACCAAACCAGCCGGCGTGTAACGTGTGAAGTATGTGGCTCAAACAAAGGACGAGGCCGAGCCGACTCGTCCGTCAGGTCCTGCAGGTTCCCTGAGTTCTCCTCCAAACTCGAGGCCTGTTCATTTACACACGCTCCCTTGGCCCATGTACTCGCTGACGATGTGGATGGGCTCCTCTGACACCGCAGCACACAGAGCCATAAGCTCCGCCCCCCTCACCTTGGCCCATGTACTCGCAGCACTGACACCGCAGCACACAGAGCCATAAGCTCCGCCCCCTCACCTTGGCCCATGTACTCGGTGACGATGTGGATGGGCTCCTCTGACACCGCAGCACACAGAGCCATAAGCTCCGCCCCCCTCACCTTGGCCCATGTACTCGGTGACGATGTAGATGGGCTCCTCTGACACCACAGCACACACAGCCATAAGCTCCGCCCCCCTCACCTTGGCCCATGTACTCGGTGACGATGTAGATGGGCTCCTCCGACACCACAGCGTAGAGCTGCACCAGCTTCTCGTGCCTCAGCTTCTTCATGACCTGAGCCTCCTGCAGAAAGGCCTCGGGGGACATGGTGCCCGGCTTCAGGGTCTTTATGGCCACGCGGGTCGTACCGTTCCACGTCCCTGTAAACAACGACATCACAGTGCTCATTCAGGGGCTACAGGTCCGGCGCCCTCTAGTGGAACGGAGCGGCTACTCATTCTAGGAAGCGTCAATTCAATGGATTGATTCAAATGAAGTCTCACACACTGGACCTTTAATTATAACCTTAACCCAGGTGTGTCCAAAATATGGCCCGCGGGTCCACGGCAGCATTAAAAATCCGCCCGGAGCAAATTCTAAAAATATAATGG
>JAFBJT010112260.1:66219-86240 GCA_016785325.1 Chascanopsetta lugubris | reverse complement strand
ACACAGGGAAACCCCCCCCCCCCCCCCCCTTTGTGTTCGCACAACTTTCTTGCACAGGACTGGCTGCATGTCTGAAAAGAAATGAGGACACCAACCAAATGGTCAACACACGGCCAAGCAGGTCATCTCAAGGGTTTTTTGTAACCCAGCCCCCCCCAAGCAAACAAGTATTTTTATCATGGCCTCCTGACCGTTAGGAAGGAGGCCATGACTCCTCTTGTGACAACTGGACCAGAATCTCTTTGCAGTGCCCTTCTGACACTCCAGAGTTGGGTTGGAGGTGCTGAGCAAGTTATCCATGAGAGCGAGGACGGGACTTTATGGAGGAGAAACAGGACCCGGTGTCTCCTTCTCAATCTATTCCAGGGCCGCTATCACTTCTCACCCTCTCACCGCTTAAAAATAGCCCCCACTTTTCACCAGCAAAGGCAAAGCAGACAGGACATGGCAAGGGCTTTTATTTTTAAATACAGTCTATTGCCAAATACGACCAGCAACAGAAACATTTTGTGAAGTCACTCAGAGAAATATCCATGACTAAAATAATACTGGATCTTCATGTATCCTCCTTTCTGTGCTCCCTTTATTCAAATGTCACGTTGTAGCTAGAAGAAAAAAAGGAGATGTTCAACTTCATGCAGGTTTATTCTAAAGTTCAGTTAACAGACAGAGGTGTAAGCTAGTTAAACACAAACTTGACAAAAAGAGAAAACAATACTACAACAACTATTTTCAAAAGCGCCATAGGATGACAATTCATCTACCCTATTTTGCCATTTAACTGGTTTAGAAGTACAAAAGTATAAAAACAAATTAAGAAAAGGCACCAATATAATTGTCACTGACAACAAATATTGCACTTAAAATGAGGGCATGCCATTTTACCCCATAGTAATCTTACATTTCCTTCTCCATCTTACACTCACTGCCATTATGACAGACACCTTCAAAAGTACACATTACAATAATTCCTATGAGTCCATTCACACTTTGATGTAATTTTCATTATTCTTCTTCCTCCTCCTCCTCCTCCTCCTCTGCATCTTCAAATTCATCCTCATCGCACACACCAAAGTGCATCTTTGCCAGGACTGCTTCAACATGCTCCGTTGATAAAGTGAAGTGGTCCATCTTCTCGAAGCCTGGCTCGGGCCTCTCCTCCCCCAGTGAACCTTTAGCTGCGTCTTTGGTCTGCGTGATGAGGCCCTTGGAAGCCAACAGGAACTCAGCGGTGCCACTCTGCTCCAGAGCTCTCACGGCTGAATCTGTGAGCACTGTAGTTGCTTGCAGTCGTTCACCATAGCGTTGAGCCAGGGCTCGAAGTGCTGCCACTTTTTCATCTTGCTCTTTACCAATCTGATCTAGTAAAATGCCCTTGCGCTCTTCAAGGACAGCATACAATAGGTCAAAGCGTTCGGCTAAGCCTTGCTTAGCACGCTGAGCATTCTCCTGCACAGCACGACAGGCATCTTCCATCTGGTTAAGCAGAGCCTGCAGACGGCCATTGCTGGCAACCAAGGTATCAATAGCATTGCTCAGTTCACCTTTCTGGGTCTGGTAAACACTTGCCAAAGGTGCCACTTCACAGTCCTTGTGTTGACCAAACACTTTGCACATGGAGCAAGTAGGTGTTTGACAGGTAACACAATAGATGTTGATTCTCTCATCTTCGTGCTCCTGGCACATCGGCTCTTTGGATTCTTTAGGCTTCAGATTCGTTTCGGTGGTTTCACCACTGCCTTCTTGCTGCTGTTTATAGAGGTCGATGATATTTTCTACCAACAGGTTGCGCTGCAGCCCATGGACACCATGGCGGTCAAGCACTACCTCAAATCGGCAAGTGGGGCAACGAAATACACCACCAGAAAACCGGTATGGGTTGCGCGAATCATAGAGGTCACTCGCACAACTACGGCACAAGTTGTGCTGGCAGGGCAGGATGACCACAGGTTTGGTGAACATCTCCAGGCAGATGGGGCAGCTCAGTTGCTTCTCCAGGCTATCCATGGGGCTGGGTGGCCTGACCATAGTTCCTGTTCTCTGAACGTCCATTGTGAAAGTCTTTGGCTTCAGTTAGTTTCCCGGTGTCAAAAAACCCTCACTCTAAAATATTGACGACAAACTTCACCTTCTCTGTCGTGTTGCTTGTGATATTGCTGCTATCTATTCTGGTTGAGTGCTTGCAGATCAGTCTTATATACCAGCCCTCACAGCTGGTGTCACCCAATACGTACAACCAACCACAGCACACATTCCTGTCTGCGTGCAGGCCCTGGATCTTTTCAGAGAATCGGCCCCCTCCTCCCCAATGTAGCATGTGTCACATGCTCCAATGGGCACTGTGTCCCTTCTAACGGGGACACAAGTGGTCGACTGATCAGAGACAAACAGGGAACATGTGAGTGGCTCAGGACCATCACCTGAGAAAATTGTAAAAGTAAACATGTTGTTACCACTTTGAATTTGAACTGATTGGCATAAGCCAAACTTTCCATTCCTAGAAACCGGTTATGCTGGTTAATCACTATTAAATTATTTCCATATAATCTTGAAATTAATGTATGATCTAACAAGATGTTGACAACTTTTGTTGATTACTTTAAGTTGATTTTATTCCTTATTTATTTCAGACAAAATATGATCAATTTAATGGTTAAATGTTTGGAAAATATCAGAAATGAATGAGCTATTACCCTTTTCGGGGAGATTTTGAAATTTTTTATACAATGAATAATTTTACATCCTGGATTTTTTTCCCAAGACAATGGTTGGAGGACTGCACAGTGACCTACTGCTCATGGTTACATATGTACCCACGTGGCTTACACTCCAAACATTAAAAGATGGTCTTGAAAAATAAATACAAAGAGTCCGTACAGGAACAAAACACTATATGCCCATGAGCGCTAAAATATAAAAATACATTTTTGGTGGGTAATGTTTTTTTTGTGTGTGTGTAAATTACAATACTTTCAACTCATTGATTCTAGACTTGAAAGTTACCCACTGAGCAATTATCATCCCCTGTTGCCAATGTATCTTGTGACAGACTGTTCGTCAGCATCCACTGCAGATAAACACAAGTACCGTAAACAGGAGGGTGGACTATTCTTATACTCTTGCACAAGGGAACCGTCACATGGTACAAATACCGGTACCTTAACATTTGTGCCCACTAGGGCAAATAGTGTCATACGTCAGAGAACTGTGTGAAAACAGGACAACAGAAATAATAAAGGTGTACTATTACATTATTAGAGTATTGGTAGATGAGTAAACAGCATGTAAACAGATACTTAACCATAGTGCTCAAATCATAACCTCCTAAGCTACTATTTGTGATCATATTTATATATCATTATTTTTTTTTCTGCTGCTGAAAATTTTGAATAGTTCAAAATTGTTATAACAAAACATCCCATTTCAGTTGGGCAACTTTAAAACGCTAGTGTTCCGCTGGCGCCCTCTGCCGACCATAATTCAGAATTCACCAGTAAATATTTGACTTCTCAGTGTCCTGAGGGGTAGTTTTTCCACAGTCTCCACAACAAAAAAGTGTAAGAATAACGTCTTAAAGAAAAATTTAACAGATCTAAAGATTTATGTGAAAGTTTAGACGAGATGCAAGATGAGATTCTTATGGTTACCTCGAAGGGCCTCCATGACTGGAAGAATATTCTCTGTCCATTGGTAGGCTGCAATAGATGTGTAGATCCCTGGAAAGTCCCGCTGCCAAATGCGCTGGCCAACTGCCCAAATAGCTGATAATTCTGGGTTCGCCTGTGTACAATGTGAAGACATATTTCAGATTTTATGAGTGGAGGCCACTTGACCAGACAGTGGCTTCCACACTACTGTAAACATTTATCACACCCATATAAGTGAGAAAATTCTGGTGTGCAATGTAAATAGTTCAGATTTTTACATCTTTTGGGGTTTATCTGATAATTACGGACAAAAAACTTTGAAAGACTTCTGCTTTTAACTGTTCAATAGCTTTTGATGTAATGGATGCATAGTAAAATAAATTTCAGATTGAAAGAATTGCTCATACTAGATAGCACCCAACTAATTTTGAGTTTTTAGTCACATTCACTTGCTTTCTCAAACACACACACACACACACACACACACATCATAAAAGTGGAATCTTTACTATGCAGTACATCCCACACACACTCACACCTAAAGTCTGTTTGCTGCAACAAACAGATTTAGTATGAAACAGTGCTGATTATGAATGACAAGAATGCTGGTGTTGCTTATAGTCTAACTATTATTGAGCTATGGATCTAGTTGGTGTTGTTTGAGGAGAGGTTGAAACCCTTTTAAATAGGTGTTAGATAGTTGTATTCACTTAATTCACGGACTTTGGCGAATGTTAGACACATCAGCAAGAATTTGAGATGCATTTCTATTTGTTGTACCTGATCATATATATCAGAGACAAAGTATTCTAAATGTGTTAACTGCAATGGTGAACAAAGCAGAGCACAAACATCACATGTATTCATTTTGAGAAGTTATTTGTTGGCAGTGTTGAGTGTTTTACCACGCTTACCGATTTTATTGCTTGAGGAACTCTTTTCCATAGATACCTTGCATTATTCCTGTTGGATAAAAATGAGCAGATATCAGTCAACATACCAAACAGACTAGATAGATCAGCCTTTACAAATAACTTCTATAGTATACTATGAGCATTATCGTTTGCCAAACAAATATTAACATTTCAATGAACTCCTCTTCCTGCTCAATGCAGGAAGGGTTTGCATTTTGCTAGGGTTTGTGTCCGGATGTTAAAAATCCCTTCATAAGCCTTCTGCCCCTGTAGATGCCAACAATAACAAAGTGGAAGTCAAAAACAGCAACAACATAATGGAGCTCCATGTTGTCTTATTCGACAACCTCCCTCAAAATCTCCTTTCACTTCAACTCAAGAGAAGCCGTCGCCGTATTGTCTCCCCAATGAGCACAACGATGAAGTAAAAAGCGTTGTATGCTGTCCCATGTTTCAATACAAACATTACAATTTGTGCCATGGGTTCTCCTCAATCCTTGAAAGGAATAGGATAAGCCTTTATTTTTCACATAGTGGGGACATTTACAGAGGTCACAGCAGCATAAGAAGAAAACACAAACATCCAAGACATATTCAAGAAAACAGGTTGTATTAATTTGTGTTTGTAGTAAAAATATACAAATAAAAATATGAGTGTTTAGTACAACTGTACACAAAATAAAACTATGTATTTAAGAACAACTGTACCAGTACAGATGCGAGGAGGTGAACACCTGGTTCCTTCTTATGAGGAAGAGATTTGTACAGCCTGATAGCAGTGGGCTTGGTGAGGTGAGGGATGTTCAGTTCAAACAAGCCGCTATATGCCCTTAAATCCTTCCAACTAGACCTTAGAACTTTACACACATTCTTTAAGCGCATACTTAACAAGTCACATGTACTGTATGTTCTGAAGCTATGAATACTGAGGTAGGGAAGGAAAAAGAGAACTCTGTGTGTTTGGTGAGGTATCTGGTGATCGTTTTGTCAAACTAATTACACATAACCGAAGAACAAAAGACTCCACTCCCATCTACAGAGGACAGATAGTGAACTTACATGTCATTATGAAGTAAATAGAGTGCCAGCAACTGGGCGTAGACTTGAGGCGTTGCAATGCCCCCTGGAGCCTGTATAGAATAAATACAAGTGACATTTGTGCCAAAGGTTGAATAAGAAGAAATTCAAGGACACTTAGATTATCAACAAAAGACAACATTGTTCATTCAAATGATATTAGCATAAACTAGCATCAAACAGCATTTGAAAGCCTGAAAGCCAGCGTGAACATCTAATTGTACTGTTATGGTCTTTTAGCTTCGGCTAATGTTAGCTCACTGGTCACTTACTTTACGGTGAAACTACGTTTATTCAGGGTAAATAGTCCGAAGCGAGGTTACGCTGATGTCGCAATGTTAGTCTTGGCATTATATATGACATGAAGACACAGCTATAACCCTAGTTATGCTTACGACCATAGCAATGAAACACCATGATTTGGCTAACTAGCTCCTTACTAAAAGCTAGTGGCACACAGAAAAGACATGCGCCGCTTGTGTTAAAACCACAGACTGTTTTGTTGGTATCGTCTACATGATGCGAATCCAACGCTTGTCAATCAATGGTCAAACCAGAGATGAGGATTAATTTTACTGTTTTTGACAGCAGAAACAAACCCCAAACCGGCTTGCTACTTAGCAACGTTAGCCTAAACAGGTCAGAACCTGACTGGCAAGTCATAAACAACCCAGCCTAAGACAGAGCGTAAGACAGAGCGAGAACACACATGGCACAAATAATTTTAAATTCCCCACCTCGAGCTCCTGAGCCTCACATTGCTCTAATAATTTATCGCAATTTTCCTCCATAATCACGGCAGTAGGCATGATGATGCCTAGCTGTTGCACGGAACTCTTCCTCTTCCGTGGGAGTACTTGCAATGGACCGGAAGTCAGTGAGAGGTGCTGCCTCCAAGTGTTTAAGGCACGAACTACCACTCAGTCCTCCCAACTCATCTGACAATTCGGCTTTCTCCCTGCACTCTTCCACATATCTCCAGTACTACCCCTGGCCATAGTCTTCAAGAAATAATGTTCAATTATTGCAGTGGTTATTACCTAACTAAAATCAATCAATTACAAAATGTATAGCGCTATAGAAATAGATGAAATATTCTCATTAAAACATTTTGTATTTAATTTTGTATTGATATGCTAGTGAGAATGGCAATGATTCAACACAATAATATAAATAAAATAATCTTCCTTCCAATTATATAATATTAAAGTATCGCACTTTATAAGAAAGGAAAATAGTTAAATGACTTGCAATGGTTTAGTATATTTACACTGGCCGATTGCAAGTTGCTCTTACAGTAAATGTAATATTTTGGAACTGATCTATGATTATAGATATGTTATATATTATAATTTTGTTTCTTCCAAGATGTTGATTCTTCTCTACTCTGTAGATTTGATGACCAGGCAGAATTAACCAAAAAATAAGATGTTTTTTTTCCTACCTCATTAACAAAACATTTTTTAATGGTATATCATATAAGAGATGGTAGTTTACCTGTCTATATTACCAAGCACTGAAACTGCAGATTATCTCTGACTACCAATCATACCTTTGATGTTTGAACTATTTAAACACGTTGTTGCACATGTTGCTGGAAAAATCTTATTTTCCTTTCATGTGTGTGTGACATTGCAGAAATGACTTCATTATCATCATTATCACTACTTGAAGACTTGGTGTGGCTCTAACAGATATCACAGCACTGTGAAACTGCCTTTCTCCTCACTAATAATCCTCTGCTGCCATCCAATGCTGTGATTTCAGAATTCTAATCCTTTCAGAGCCTCTTATCTGACTTTGGGTATAATTCTATGACACAATTTTCTTTTTAGACTCAAGAAATGGCTTGGTACCAAAAGCAGAATTTCTCCACGAGAATTTT
Organism: Chascanopsetta lugubris; assembly: GCA_016785325.1. NCBI lineage: Eukaryota > Metazoa > Chordata > Actinopteri > Pleuronectiformes > Bothidae > Chascanopsetta > Chascanopsetta lugubris. The sequence continues at coordinate 78,717 of JAFBJT010112260.1, read as the reverse complement.
TTTCTTTCTTTCATTTACATTTGGGTCATTTCCTTTGAAATGATAAACCCAAAATAATATGTACTATAATCTTTGTAATTGTCCAGTTTACATAATTCAAAGTGTTATTGATACCGCGGGTTTTGCTGCTCCTGTTGAAGCTGCTACTATCTTTCTTAAGTTACTCAAACGTGCGTTTATGTCATTTTATGTGGTTTTCGACCATCTTATTCATGATAGTTCTACACCACAACAGTGTGTTTAACTCCAAAAGTTAAGAAAACCACAATAGGTCCCCTTTAATGCCCAGTGGATTGGTCATTGGTCAACAAACTCTCCCTCCTGAGCTACAGACTCTTCGTTGTATACTGGCTTTGTCTAGAATGACAGTTTCATTCCACTTTAAACTTTTATTTTGAAAAGTCGACATTATGCATGTCAGTGTTCTCTCTCTGATCATGACCTGACATAGAATAAATAGCACCCTGAGGGACATGTTCATCTCATTTTGTCTTTATATTGCTTTTCTAATGATATTTCCTTGCGAAAGAAATTAACTGCTGTCCTAGTTTTATATATTTATTTATTTTTTTGTATTTCTAAGTTGCTTTTCACAAATAATGAAATGTTTTGCAGATCAAATTGTTTTCTGGGTCTGTTACGGCCTGCAGGCTGGAGTCTCCCTATTTTTGTTGTTGATACTATTATAAAGAGAATATGTAATTTCTCCATTTGCATTAATGACCCTATTAATCTTGACCCTATCAAGCCATTTATAATGAAAGGTTATGTGATGTTTTTAAATTGAGATTCGACACAGCAATGACACCTTTTCTCCCCCTCACAGAATCATTTAACCGTTGTTTAGTTTTAAAGCTGGACAAACAGATATTATCGATTCATTCTATTGTGCTGGGTCTACTCATGCTCGCCCTGACTCATTCAAACGGGAGCACGGCAATAACTGTATAAATCATCCACTCTGACTGCTGGTCCCTGCAGAAATCGGGAGAGATTTGTTTGTGGAAATTGGAGGTCAAGCAATGTGTAGATTCCACACCAGGAGAAATCAAGGTCGTCTCAGTTTAACTTGTAATAATGTAGTGCTGGTGTTTTCTGCAGAATTGCTCCCAGGGCTTCCTTTCCATCTGTTTCCCTTTTTGGTGTTCAAGATGTTTTCTGCCTGGGGAGGTTTGTTGAGAATAACAACATGGATGGGAGGGAAGGTGCAGCAGAGGCAGGCAGATAGTGTGAATCAAACTGTTATCCTATTGTCCATACACGTTACATTTCAATGTGATTTTCATTGGTCCAATGAGACAACATGCATGTGCTTACAATTTACAAAACTATCCAACTGACCTGCAAGGCATTTTCATATAGAGGGATAAAAGGTTATGATACTTTTCTTTATCCTGTTTTAAAATGAACCATTTGCATAGAGATTTGGAGGCTGTTGTTATTGCACAACATCCCCTGTAGCAGGGAGGCTGATGGTGGGTCTAATACTTAGATTATCCTCGGAGATCCAGACATTGTTAAAACTGCTTAGTTTTGTCCAAAAATTCCATTCACAATAATAATAATAATAACAATACAAATAATCAAAGTAATTGATGAATACTTGGTGGAACAAAAAATTCTGTGACGCAGTCTATCTTCTCTCTCTAGATTGATCTAATCATGGCTTCATACATCTCCTATATAACGTCCCTGACACCAGCTCCCCTTGGCCCTGGCCTCCTTAAAATTCAACAATTACGATTATGACAGTTATGATTACTGTGCTTGTTTGTATTTTCCTCTCTGTCTCTGTCTCCCCGCCTCTCACTCTATCTCTCTCTCTCTCCCCCGCTGCAGTATGACATGTGGCAGTGCAACCAGCTGGCTAATCAGTGAGAGGCAATGAGCCTCACCTGCACGCAATCACCTCCCCCCCGACTTCTCCACTACCATGCCACATAAATCTGTCAGCTATTTTGATCTATCTTTCTGTATATCTGTGGAGTTCCTCACAGTTTCTCTCCTCCATAACCTGCCCCCAGTCAGTGTTTTGGGGTCCTACCAGTAAAATCTAACAATACTGGCACCATGAAAACATGAAAACATGCTCTCTCTATCTTCATAATGTGATGACAGCACCACCAGCGTAATATAGGTGCCTCCTGTTCCAAAGTCTCACACTCAACAACACTAACCCTAGCTCAGGGGGGCAACTACTTTTCCGGGGGGGGGGGGGGGGGGGGGGGGGTGGGGGGGGGGGGGGGCACATACGATATCCAGATTGTTAGCAGGGGCCAAACAAACTTAAATTTTTGTTTATATATACAGACCCATTATCATTCGATAAAATTAATGAAAACATCTTATGGGCTATTCATTCATGCTGCACTAAAACAAGATAAAAAATAATATTTGAAAATTAGAGTTTTGTGTTGTAGACATTCCCAGTCAATTTGAATAAATTCAAACAGATCCGCTCAGAAATATAGAAAGAAGTTGGACTGGTAAAGAATGGGGGTGGTTTTCTAAAGTGGGAAATTTATTTTGAAGGCTAAGAAAGAACCCTTTCTTTCTTAGCCTTCAAAATACTGTGAACAGAGGCTACTGATGCAGTTCTGCTTGATTGGGCTCCATCATCCCATGTAAATGTCAAGCATGACAGAATCAGAATCAGAATGCAGATAACATGGTCTTTAATAACGTGGAAATAAAACTTCCAATAGGCTGACCCTTCCCAACCTTTCCCAGGATTCATTGCACCAAAGTGATGGTGATGGTGATGGTGCTGCATGATATCCAATGCTCACACTGAAAAAGTGTGGTAAAACTTTCTTCATATGTTTAACTGCAGCGCCTTTGGGCACCTGCAGGAAGACTAAGACAAGCTGGTGACAAGAGAGTCTGTTGTTTTTTTCCAATTGTTTTGAATTAATCAAAAGTTTCAAAATCCCCTCTTCACTTTTTCTGCATTTCACTGTCTTTGCCTACTTTTGCCCAACTGTATGAGTGCCTGTGGCAGTCTGAAAAATGAATGTTCCCTTACCTTGGAGAAGAGGAAGTTATCTCCTGAGTAGGTTCACCAGGTGTAGTATGCTTTTGGTTCTGCAGACTGAAATTCTATGGAGGACCTTTTATTATCTTATTTGTGATGGTGTTCTTAAACGACCCACATTTATGGGACTGAGTTGAGGGAGAAGTAGACCCTATTAAATACATCTACATTGATGCTGCTAACTCAGAAGTACACGTGGCGTCCAACTTTCACGGGGACTTTCGACCCTGAACCACAATGCCCTCCAGTTAGCGGGTCGGCAGTGGTGGCCAGTCACTGACCATCTCCTCCCGGCCTCCAGCCCAACTCCTCTCTCTTATTCCAAAGCCAGCAAGACACTCTTTCTGCTGCCTCCTCCAACCTACGGACAGCTGCCCTCCTCTCCCTTCCTGCTATTCCCAGAGCTGCAAGCGTTTTCCACACAGACTGTGCTGGGAAACCCCTACACCTGACCTCCACTGGGAATAAGCCAGGTCTGCCACCCTTTGTCCCTGCACTGCTCAACGAGGTCCCGATACTTGGTGGCTTTCCTCTCATAAGCTTCCTCTCATCCGTCTTCCCATGGGACCATAAGACCACGTCCGGCGTCAGCTGGTGTTTGCACAACCTGGGGGAAGAGTAGCCTCCATCCTAGGATCTCCCAGGATTGTGCTGCTTGGAGGAGGCTCTTTTTGGTCTTCTTGGGGGCTGGTGGTTTCTCCCCTTCTCTGATGTCAGCCCTGGGAGCAAGATGTCACCCAGTGCACAGATAACCTTGTCATGGCGCCATGGTGTCATACACTGAACGGAGCAGGAAAGAGATGCGAAAGGACTCCACTGTCCAGATCTCAGGCCACGTGATCTTCCGCTACGGGAGGTCCCACTTCGTCCAGTCTCCTTGTGATCCAAGTTCGACGGTCCTTGAGCTGTGCCTTTCTTCCTCCAGCTGTCAGACCTCGGCTTGGATCATGACCCTCCTCTGCCTTGGGTCTGCTTTTCCCCACTGCTGGAAGTGGGTAGATCCGAATCCTTGCCTCCCTGTACACGGGTTCCCGATGATGTCCTTCAGCTTTGGTGCGCTTTCAGCTTGTGCCACTGATGTGTCAGCTGCCCATTTGCGTCCTGATCTCATAGCGATGCCTGCACTTTTTTACCTTTTCATCAGTGGAGTCTTGGTACATCATCATGACCCTGTACCTTGTGACTTTGAACTCTTCATCCACTGATGATAGGGGTAGTTGTAACTGACCAGACCTGATGTTTAGCCCTACTGACTTGAAGCTTGGTGGGATTCCGAGTCACTTGTGAAGATGTTTGTTCACTCGCTTCTCAACTCCTTCCACTGCTGTCATAGAAACTTCAAAGATTGTCAGTAGCCACATGAATCTTGGTAGCAGACTAGGCTGGAAGAGCCAGGCCTCGAACTTTCCGGGTAATCCTGACCCCTCGATCTTACTCAGCAATTCATCTGTATCAGTAGTAGTTCCAGCTGTTTGTTACATATATAATCAGAATAAGCACAGACAACGACGTGTTAAAATTACAACTGGGTTTATTAAGAAAGTAGTAGTTATTTACAACATTACTTAATTATTGACACTATTATAATCCAACTAGCCTAACAAGCATGCATTCACAACAAACACGAGTAACATACATAAAACATGGAATAAGTCTGTGTGCGTATGTAAGTGCTGATATGTGTATATGTGTATACATATGACGTCTAACTTATGTGGAGCCGAATCTTTCCTGGAGATCAGCTGTCTTTCCAGTGTCTCTAATCTTCCTTGGTCACTGGTGTCCCAGGGGAAATACTATTACATAAATCTACATTGATGCTGTCTAACTGACTGTAGCTTTCAGCCATGAGAAGATGTCATCAGGTGGCGATACGCACATAAAACCATGTAAAAGGGGGGCTGTGTGTACGATTTTGGTCATTTTTGTCATTTCTATGAATATTACAAAACAATTACATACTGACTTTTTCATGAATTTATAATCAGCACATTTTTTTTTCTCTTATCCTTAAATGAGCCCATTAATGTAATTTACAGAAGTCCAGAGTGAACGTACTAAACATATTTTGAGTATACAAATATATATATATATAATCATTGTGGCAAAATGCAAACAAAGCAAGACAAAGAGAGTTGATTACCTCATCAGAATGCATCAAAGTAAAAATGACGAAACTACTCATCACCCACTCATCATTATCGTTTCAAAGTCACATTTTTTCAGGAGGGCAATTTTTTAGATTGTATTGTGTTGCTCAGTAAACAAAAGCATTTCAAGATAGTCTCATAATATCACATTTCATTTTAGCATACTCCCAGACCTCTTTGATCATCTTGTCTAAGCTCTCTTGCCAATAGTGGTACAGTTCATCACCATTCAAGTTCAACGTTAAGATCTTGATTTCCCCATTTCCCCAATGATTTGTCATGGCTAACAGAGTGAAATATGCTCCAAGTGTATGTAATTGCCCCTTGAACTGATCATCGATTTGCTTGCCCCCTGATGCACTCAGTGTCTTCATAATCAACATTAGCCAGTTTGCCTTAATATTATGTCAGCTCAATGTACAGTCACATTGCAGGGAGTTAAATAGATTGATAGAGTATTAGATTTATACAAGTAGCCCTGATGGGGTGTGCCTGACCAGCCCATTAAACTGATGTGTTTGTGTATCTCACAGGATTTGTTTTGTCTTTTGTAATGTTAATGAATCCCATGGTTTGGCTTATTTCAGGATTTGATGCACTGGTATAAATAAACAGAATATTTCTGTTGTGCTTCAATTATTTATGCACTGTTTAAAGTTGGGAGCTTGTTATGGATGTATGAGTTCCTCCTCTTTGTCCCTGTTTCCTCTCCCCTTCCTCCTGTCGCTCCACCCTGATTACTAACGAATCAGCTGTTAATGGGGTGAAGGCAGCTAGCTCCGCCTCCTTTACAAGTGTCTTTATCAGGGCGGTAATGGGAGGCTTCCAGTGGGGACTGCTGCTGGGTATGTTGTGTCTTAGCCTGGGATTGCAACATCTTTCCTTTGGTGAGTGGGCGAGACACATAAGTAATGATGATTGGCTAAGGTAGAATCAAATGTTAGGGTAAGCCAATCAGAGGCAGAGGTGGGTAGGTGCTCACACGCCAACACAAACAGTTGCACACACAAGCAGCCAAGGGATAGATGCAACATTGACAATGATTTTATACTGGATACATCAAAAGTTACTTTTCACTTAGAAAAATAATGTACACATAAGATGTTCATTATCATTTAGTCATGTGTTGTTTCACATTGTCCCACAGCAACATAAAAAAGAATGCAGATTAGTGTACAATGATTTCTATTAATAATGTATTCTATTAAGTGTCCATTTCATTCAATAAACATCTAATAGTACGTTTTTAGGATTTAAATGAATGTTCCATGGAACCAGTGCCAAGCTCTGGACAATTACACATCTAGGGGTCATATTTTCGACTTCATTTGACCACTAAGGGGATATTATGAATGAGTTCTGAATGAGTTCAGATAGGGAGGACATGGCTCTGATTGTATGGCATAAACTATAATCAAAGCAACACATGCACATAGTATATCATGTATTCTATCCAATAAACAAAGACATTACTCAAAGACAAACTTTGGATGTCTCATCTAGTCTTTGATTGCCTTGACTCTCATGGTCAAGTGTTGATTGCCTTCTGAAGTAAATGTAATAATAAGTCTTGAAAGACTATCATGGCAATTTTATAAGTTTATAAGTTACGTGGGACATACAGTAGTTAACTATATTTCCTCTGTTTTCTTTTATTTAGAGTCTATAACAGGCAGATAAAACAACTAAAGATATTACGCTTCAACATTTAAAGGTGCAGTGAGTAAGATTTGGTGATATCTAGTGGTGAAGTTGGATGTTGTATCCATCACCTCACCCTTACCTTTCCGGGCATGCAGGGAATAAAGGTAGACTTAGATGTCATTAAAACTCAAAAAATGTTTAGTATCTCTACTCTGAGCTACTGTAAAAACAGAGAGGTAGAGAGGACCCGCTCTTCATTTAAATACAAATTAATGGGCTCAATTAAGTGTAATGGAAAAATAATAAAAGTTACGTTATTATAAATTGATGAAAATGTCAGTATGTAATTGTTTTTGTAATACTTTTAGAAGTGAGGAATATCTAACACACTGCACCTTTAAGCTAAGTCTGAGACATTTACAAGAGGACACAACACAGAGCTCTATGATACTGATGGTTATGACTTATCAGGCTTTGCACACACACACACACACACACACACACACACACACACACACACACACACACACACACACAAATAAAGTAAGAATACAGTGCAAGACCTATCCTGAAGGTGAGACATGTTACAAAGCCTGACATCCTGTTCACAGCGGCACAGATGAGAATGATAAAGCTCGACTCCAGCTGAGACAATAGCTCGTGTTCTCTCAGAGGGGAAGTGAGGCATCTGCAAAGCTCTTACAGCCCCGAGCTCAGCAGCCTGCTGCGCTCCTCCCTCCTGCACCAGCCGAGTCCCGTCTTCAGCCAGTGCAGGATGACTGATGGAAGAAGTGTGGGAAAGTGTTCTGACATTTGTATTCATCATTTCATTTGGATTACAGATTCAGCAAAGCGAGACAGGACAGAATGCTCTGTCAGCACAAATGTGTGGGTGTTGTCATGAATGTGGCATCAATCTGATGACACTGATCGCCAGAGAAAGATGAAACACAAAGCCGCAACCCATATTCAACTCATTAAAACTGTATTAGTTCACAAATTCAAGCACCCGTTCCGTGTATTTATATGTGTTGCCCATTTATCATTTCTCTATTGACGCCTAAGCTGTTGCCGTAACGTGGCAAATTTACATATATGAAACTATGTAAGCACAACTTTATCTTGTCATGTCATGTCATCTTCAACCGCTTATCCAGTAATCTGGGTCACGGGGTATTTCTACCAGTACACATACGACCATTGGGGGTGCCAGTGTCAGGGGCCAGTGACACTGCAGCAGGGTCAGAGCGGGATTCGAACCAGTGACCTTTGCTCCCAAAAGCAAATGGGCCAATTTTGATAATAAAAATGTGATTACTACTTAACATATCACAAAATAACTGAAAACAAAAAAATTAACACACATCAATGCATGTTCACCCTGTTCCCGTTACTCGCACATGCACACACACACACACACACACACACACATATACATACATTCTACACAAATATTTGTGAGCTTTTAGATCTCACAAAAGACTGTTCATGCGTTTCCTGATCAAATGTTAGTGACCTATAAAATCGTGCAGACGAGACATCCACTGACACATGAGAAAACACACTGTGCCGATGTTGTGTATTCATTTGGAAAAGATTGATTCTAAAAATACCAGTAAGAGTCTTTAAACGAGTCCTGTGCATCTGTGACGATAAAGCTTGGTGATGGTCAAGACGTTTTATTCATTTAGGAGCCATACATTTACTGAAGTGCAGTCAAAAACAGCATTATGATTAGGACTGAAATATCAGTGTAAAAACAAATATTGGGAAAATATATGGTTCTCTATCCAATGACGAAATATACTGATAGTACATAAAAGGTAATGTCACTCAATGAATTTGTTAAATATTAGCCATTATATTGAAAACAAAGCCAATGATGTAAAGGTCATGTTGAGCAGGGGTGTCAGAGGGTCCAATCCCGCACATTACAGAAAAACTGCAAGTTTTCAATAAAAGTAAAAGTAGTAGAAAGCAAACTGTTCATACTATTATGATAAAAGATAGTACATTAAAGGCACAGTGTGGAGGGTTTAGTGACATCTAGAAGTGATTTGGATGCTGCATCTGAATATGCTTACCTCACCATTTCCTCTACGACTTTGTAGGTGTAACATCCCGTTACTTTCATGTCATGTCATTTCCGGGTTTTATTTTGAAGTCCTCTTCCTTGTGTGTGATAGTCATGTCTACTTCCTCCTGTGCGCTCTTCCCCTGATTACCCTCATCCACATCACCCGTCGTCCGTCAAATATGGCAGCCCCCATAGGGTGGACCCGCTCCTCTTGTAAATGTACTAAAAGGGCTGATTTCACGGTTATGTAAAATATGTCTATATGTAATTGTTTTGTAATTCTATTTCTAGAGCTGGAAGTGACAAAAATGGACTGAAATCATACACACTCCACCTTTAAACCACATTCTGCTGCATTCACTTTGCAGCCTGTATCGAGAGCCTAGCTGTGGACATTAGAGGTAATGGCCTACAGTTTAGAACAATCGCTGCCCTCAACATGTCACCAGATCATCCAGGGGCTTAGAGCGGATTTGCAACTGACCCAAATTTAGGCTTTGTGCTCGTTTGCTTTTGAAGTCGGTGGATTTATTTGTTTGTTTGTTTATTTTTTTGGCTCATATTCACAACAATGAGGACACAATTCATTAAATATGCTGACTGAATGGAGTTAATGGTGGGACAGTGTGTATAATCAGGTCTATTTTTTATTGTTCTGTTTCTTTGCTCCCAGCCACTGAAATGGGACCCAACACCACATTCGCATGGCAGTGTGACAAAAATAAGCTTATGGTTGTCAATGGGAGCTGCATCTCAGTGTGTATCACTTTAAATCAGTATGTCTGCATCTATCATATATTACAGTATAATGACTTTCTACTGGTTATGATTGATGACAATATCAATCATATATAGGGCATCAACAATGCAGCATCTAATTTGCATTCCTCTCCTATTTTGTGGGAATAAACAGATTTATCTGCAGCTGCTGTTTGGGATTTTGAACTGTCTTTGTAACTAACTACACAGAGAGGGTAACAATACTCTGCAATGTTTAAAACTTGAACTTGAAGTTGACTCTGCAAGTCCTTGATTGAAATAGAATTGCACTTATTAAGAGTATTTGTCTATCCTTCATCCAATTTCTTAGAATATTACAAAACAATTACATACTGGCATTTTCATGAATTTAGAATCACCAAACTGTTTTACTTTTCAACATTTCCCTTAAATAAGCCCATTAATGTAAATTTACATGGAGATGGGTCCTCTCTACGGGGGCAGCCACGTTGACGTTATTACGACTATTACTTGTTCCACTACCACCACAACGTATGGTGTTAGAGATATCTTTATTGAGCATAATTCATGAGAAGGCTGCAAAAGTCTGTAACTACTATTCTTCACTTAAATGTTCAATTTAAATAATTTGTGAGCTGACAAAAAAAAAATGCAATATACATGTTCAGGGATTGTCATTTAGAAGATGTGGTATTTAATCAACCAGGGATATAAATTGAAAACTCATGTTCAAAGGTCAATTATATCCTGTGTTGAAATGGCTCCCCATATTGTACTGCAGCCAGGCTCCTGGTCACAAGCTCCTACACCTTTAAATATTTCAGAAAAAGGTGTTTCTCTGTAACCTCAGTGTCCTCCTAAAATGAAAGGAACGGTTTGTCTTTGTTATATTTCAGTTTGAGTTTATTTATTTTTGTACCCTTGGGTTGATTAGGTTTACAGTGAGTGAGTATCGCGCCCACAAACCCATAAACAAAACATACAAAACAAAGTGACAACAGTGCTCGGGCCAGAGGGGCAGAAGGACGACTCCGAGAGAAGAGCAGGATCGCTCTGAGAATACTAGATGTGTCATATCCTCTAATAACATCCTGCCTCTCTTAGAGTTGAGATTGTCTTCAAAGTGATGAAGTGGCCCAAAATAGAAACACATTTGAATAATATCAGTTCATAACTTTATGGAGATTCACTGCAGGTGCATGGTGCTAATTTACCTACACGTGGTGCCCGGTGGGACGTGGAAGTTGAGGAAACATGACATGGAAAACAGAAATAGCTACAAGAAATCAGAGCAACACCAGTCACAGAACAGGAGATTGTAAACGTTATTGTGTTTAGAGCTTTGGAAATCATGATATACTAATTTGCATTTCATCTCTGAAGAATACCTAAATATGTTGTATGATAAGAAAAAGTCAAAAATAGCTTTATTTTCCATAATTGTCCAAATAATATTCGTAGAATCATACAAGCACTTAAAGGTGTAGTGTGTAACATTTTGCTAATTTTTGTCACTTCTAAAATTATTACAAAACCATTACATACTGATATTTTCATGAATCTATTATCATGTAAATGTTTTCTCCATAACCCTAAAATGAGCCAATTAATGTAAATTTACAAGAGAGGGAGGTCCTCTCTGTAGAGGCCGCCATGTTTTTACAGAAGTAAAAGTGGACGTTCTCAACATGTTTTGAGTTTTACTGACAACTGCAACAGTGTGTATGATTTGTTGCCAATTTTCGTCACTTATTTTTGTAGGAAACAGGTTTCGAAACAATTTTATACCGGTATTTGTGCAAAGGTATATAATCACCTTTGCTTTTACATTGCCCAATAAGGAGCCATGGAGCAGGTCACCCTATGGGGGGCTCCATGTTTTTTACAATAGCCCAGTGTAGACGCACCACACGTCTTTTGAGCTTTATTGACAACCTGGGGCTAAGATTCTGCTGCATGGTCAAAATAGAACGGTGAGACGCACATTTTGCCCATTCACCAAATTAGAAAAGTATTCTCTCCATTCCCTAACAAAGCAAAACATCACATCTGCATCATGAATTCAGTGTGATTTTTCAGTGTCTCACCAGGCATCTTCATGACATTTGAAGACTAGGTGTGAATCAATTAGCAGAACGAGGGAAAACTGTCGGCCAGGTGATGTATATGTGCTTTCATGCAGCTAAATGCAAAGATATATTCTAATGGTGTCAGATAGACATACAATCTCACTCTATTTGCATTAACTTTGATTTTGAGCTCACACAATTTGTTAAACTGCACAATGTATTGATCATTTTGAAGCCTGCCTGTATTCTGCTGACAAGAGCAATGTTTCGTCTATTGTTTCATTCATTTATTTAAAACCAAATCAATTAATCAATTACATTTTATTTGTGTAGCCCACAGTCACAAATAACAATTTGCCTCACGAGGCTTCATCATATATTGACATGAAAGCTGCTCGATGCCGCAACATTTATAAAAGTGGGAACATTCATTTATTCTTTTCATCTGCCTGTATTATCCCACAGTGTTGAATAATTGATTGTGTTTCTTAAACTGCCCCTGGTCATGAGAGCAGTCAGCGACCTGCTGCTGTTACTGCTGCATACATCACTGCGACTCTATAGTCTCCACAGAACTCCATCTGCACCATGAACACACATGACTGCGTAGACTTGAAAAGGGAAGTGATGATCAAGACAGATCTGGATTCTGATGGCTGCTACACCCCTCAATTTGTGAATATGGAAGATTGTTTTTTTTTAAGCCTTGAAATGACAGAAGGACCAACCATTTATATCCATTGCCCTCTCAACAACAAATAGTAGAAGCTTCCTGTGTGCTTA
>JAFBJT010112260.1:0-64239 GCA_016785325.1 Chascanopsetta lugubris | reverse complement strand
CCGGTCCCCGCCCCCATCCATTCATCTGACCCCCCCCCCCCCCCCCCACCCCCCCTCAGGCAACGTGTTCACAGGGCTGCCTTTACACGGCCGCCTCCTTTTCTCGACATTATTTTCAGATGTGCAATAGCATGTTCTTGGCAGCAGCTGGGGCTTTGCATGCATTCAGCGCCCACGGCGCCGAGCGCCAGGCAAAGAAGATGTTTAATTTTTCCTCCACAAACACACCGAGCCACACTTCCCTCGAGTTTTCAGGAGTCTCGCAGAAATAGCCACCGACTGGGCTTTTCATATGAATGTGTGCAGCCCTGCTGGAGCTAAAAAAGAGGTGGGAAGAAGATTATCTCCCATCCCTCTGTGGGTTCCCTACACCCCCCCCCCCTCCCCCACTTTACTTCCTCTGCTGTCTTTTCGTTCACCTAGTTCTCTGTTCTCCGCTGTCTCACGCTCCCCTCGCACATCTCCAGCTCGGGCTCTGTGAGACTCTCAAATCAACACCATGCGGTGAGACCGGGCAGAGCCGGCGTCGGCCCACCGCGAGGCCACACACCAGCGTGAGATTGACGGGCTGGGCAGCCAGATGCATTCTGCTCGACTGCACTTAGCGTGCATCTGTGATTTGCAGGATGGAGGGACGGATGCAGAGGAAGGGGATGAAGAAAAAAAAAAAAAAGAGAGACGGATGATGCGAGGTGGAAAACAGAGGCCAGGGGAACCAGCTTTGCTTTTTTTTGTTGAGTTTATATAATGAATGTTTTGTTAAACAGAACTGTGTCTACACACAGTATCGGCTCTGATCACAAATGCAAATATTGTCAGGAGGATAAGGGCGGCAGACTGTCAAAATGCTTCACAATGGGCTGAACGCAGCCTCTACATGCGTTCATTACTCTGGTGGTTGAGGGTAATTAAATTCCAGGTAATGAAACGCTGGAAACATTCATTACCTTTTCTCAGAATCGTTAAAATGCTTTCCAATCCTCATGTGAATTAATTCCCGACTGCAAGGATGCGTGTTGTGATCACACCTAATAATCACCAACCAGATTTATTGTCTCCTCTAGTTTATTCTCATTTCCGCCCCCATGCACTGCTTTGTGACACATCTGTTTGTTAAAGGGCTTTATGCACAAATGTGATGTGACACATATTCACATGTAATTTTTTCCCCCCTTAATGTTAATATTTTTCACACTGAAAACACTGTCTTACAGATACCATAGCAAATACGTGGCATTGGAACTTTTGAAGCACTTATTGACAAACAACTGTGCTGAACATCATTTTTCAAAGTAAAACTTCTCGTGTTTGTTATTCAAAGGTATTGATTCTTATCGAGTGACGTTCCAGCCGTGTTTTAGATGAACTTTACTTTTAGAAAAATCTGTGCATATCAGTGCAGCAATAAAAAACAACAAAACACATTTCCAAAATATACTTTCTCATTACCGAGAAATCCATGAGTCACGTAGCAGACAAAACACTACCAAAAGAAAGTTGAGTTCAGCAAATTACCTTATTAATTGGTTCTGTGTGGACACAACCTTAGCTTGACCATTAGTTTTGGACTGTATAAATGAAATCAGTGTAATTTGTGTGTGTGCGCGTGCGCACGTGTGTGCGTGTGTTTCCCAGAGGGGGGGCTCCTAGTTGTTTGTCATTCAGAGACAGAGGGGCTCCAGAGAAAGCTCTGTGATTAGCCTCCCACCCCTGGGACAGTATAGCTTTCCAGGACCTGCTCAGTCAGCACCAAACAGGACATTCATCACACATCCCACCTCACTCACACAACCCACACATGCATGGACGGACACTCATATCTCCACTTTTGTATGAATAGTGTACGCAAACACATAAAAAGGGCGAGACACATATATACACATAATGCATATGCATAGGCGGATGAAAAATAACAATGAGATATGAGGGCAGGAAGCCTCATTGGTAATAGGCTCAACATATATATGTACTATATACATACTGTCATTTCCATAATGATCAAATGTGGGGTGGGTGTATCAAGGGATTCACACTCTCTTCAAGTATAATGATTATACCCTCAAACACACACACACACACACACACACACACACACAACACACACACACACACACACTTGCCCATGCACTCACCCATATGAACACATGGACTTAAAAACATGCTTAAGCCCCTCTAGGACTCCCACACACACTCCAAACACACACACACACACACACTCACGCTCATACACACTCCGCAAAACACACTCAGACACGTACACACTGTGCACCAGCTTGTGTCATGGTGACATATTGGTTTTCACAGGTCTTGAATCATTTGGTTTTTTTTTGTATTCTTTGGTGCATGGTGTTTGTGTGGTGAGTGTATAAATCCATGTATTTTTACAAGTGAAGTGACACATGTGAAATAGAACCTAATGGTGGTTCTGTGGTCTGATCCGGAGCGCGGCGCTCCAACTGCAATTTTCTGTCTGAACACGACTGAGCCCGAGAGAAAAAAACTAAAGCCCAACACGGCACCTGGAGTGTGAAAAATGAAGTAGGTAACCCAGCCAACGTGACCGAACCTGACTCAAATGCGAATATAACGTTTCAAATGTGGCGATCAAACCTGGCCCAACATGTCCGAGTGGCAGGGTATCCACACTATTTTATATTTGGATCCTAAACCCGCATACCATTTGGTAACTTTCCAAGAAGAACATTAATGTGTCTAATGTGACACCTGTGCCATTAAAGGTGCAGTGTGTAAGATTTGGTGACATCGAGGGGTGAAGTTGCATTTGTATCCATCACCGTACCCTCACCCTTCTGAACATGCAGGAGAACCAATGGTAGACTTCAGTTGTCATAAGAACTCAAAAGATGTTTCGTACGTCCACTTTTACTTGTGTAAAAACATGGTGGCCTCCATAGAGATGACCCCCCCCCTCCTCATGTAAATATACATTAATGGACTTATTTTAGGGTAATGGAAATTTATTTTCTGTGATTATAAATTCATAAAAATGTCGCTATGTAATTGCTTTGTAATATTTTTAGAAGTAACAAAATGACCAAAATCTTACACACTGCATCTTTAAAGTGACATGTCTCTGTCTCGGTGACAGAGGAGTTAGCGCACGCATCATACAGTTTATGTCACACCCACATCATTTTCCTGAAAGAGCAAGATATGAATCACACCACAGGTTGCTAGAGGCAACCAAACAAGTCGTAGAATACCTCATATTTCAACCCTTTGATCACTCATTGGCAATAAAAAGTGACATGAAATGAAAAAGCTGCCCACTTTCAGTACACTTGAAGTTTTCATGAAGTATCTCTTGAGGGTCCACTAGCTGTTTGTTGTGTGTTTGACTCTGAAGTTCCCTGAAGAGTGGAACGTTTTTCCAAGAACATTTTTATTGCATCTCATCCAGTTGAGCTTTATGTCTCCGGGCTGTGGGGACGCAATTATTGAGCCTTTTCCTCACATCCTTGTAAATGAAACACTCCTCCCTGTCTTTCACACCCACAAAATAATAATCATTGTGGGACATCTACCTGCCCTGACAGCTGCCACAGCACTTGATGATGAAGGGACCACTGCAAAGTTCTTTCAAAAGTCTTAAAAATAATTGCTCTCATGAGAGGTGTTGTTCATTTATTTATTTATTTCTCAGATGGAAGTGGAGACTGCAGGGTGCTCTTCTCCCATGTGCTTTGAATGGAGCCGCTGCTATAACCCTATAGTTTGCTTTAGCAGCTAATACTCCGATGGGCACTCTGCCACTTGTCAGTCTTTCACCAGCTTATACAAATTCAAAATAAACACAGGAGGCCAGGAGTGTTTACTGTGCAGCGCTGTAAATTAATCTCATTAACCAGTGTATGCAGACGCAGCAGTTATTTATTTATTTCTGAGACTTCAATGCAGATTTAAGGCAGTGATGATGTAGCAAAGAAGTACGAATTTTTTTTCCTTCTGTTTGATGAAGATGAATGACAAGCTGTGCTTTTCCTACCTAATTAGACCAATGCAGCAAAAATGTGCGCACGCACGCACACACACACACACACACACACACACACACACACGTGCGTGCGCACCTCTGACTCACTTGACTCTCTTGTGGCATATGACTATAATTCAAACTCATAGCTCCATAAGTCATATGCATAATGCACAGCATGCAAGTGCATAGTGGTAGTTACCATTACTGAATCACTTTGATGAATAACTGCAGATGAAATGGCTGTAATGTGGTGCTGACGTATTGTTGGCGGTCCATGAGAACTCGGTAGGAAGCACCGGACAGCACGTACGCTGCTTGTAATTCCATTGAGAGCTAATGCATTAATAATCTATTGCGAACGCGTTTTGCCATTTTGTCTTCATTATCTGTAATTCATTTACGCAGCGTTTCCCCATTAATTACCTAGGCTGTGGCGGCCCATTTAATTTGCTCTGCCACTGTTCCATAATGAACCAAATTTTTTAACACTCAATAATAATAACTTAAAAGATCTTTAGCGCAGTGTTTTGCAACGCTGCTTCACCCTGAAGCGTGCATGCCCTCACCCTCACACTCGCAGTCTCACACACACGCAATGCACACGTAGAAAATTGACCATGTCTGTCACAGACGGACTGACCATCAGCATCACTCATAGAAATTCTGCTACATTGTTCACCCGCTGGACTGTGAAAGGATGCATTCAGTTCTTACCATCCTTAGCAGACAGGCCTCTCTGCCTGCCTGGCCGTGCATGAGAGCGTGCAGCATGTAGTATCCATGCTAAAATATTTTTTTTCTTAAGTGTTGAATATTCAAGAGTTGGACTTGTCTTTGTTCACCGCGTCAGGATAAAAGAAACCACTTGTTATCCAAGGTGTGTGTAGGGCCGACCTGGGCAAAGCATGGCCCGCGCAGTGGTTTAATGTGGCCCGCGAGGTCGAGTACAAACTGCACAGTTTCATCTATGGAGCATCTATGAGTTCAAAACTGCCAAAAGATGCTTTTATTTTGAAATGCCTCCGTTTCCTGTGTGTGTAATTCTGTCATGCTTGATGTGGACATGACCATAGCAGTAATGCAATGCAGTTGGAGTGTGCAGGGATTTTTTTTTATGTGTTTGGATATGGTTGGGTGGATGGACAGTAATGATAAACAGCCCGTAGTATGTTTTCAACAATTTCATCTAACGATAACAAGAAGTGTTAATGTAACAAAGCCCGTTTGGTTTCTTATGTGGCCCCTCGCCACCAGTGTATCAGGGCCAGCTAATAGAGCCAAACAACCATTCAAACCTGTGTTCAGTGAAGAGTACAGTTATCCTAAAGTGCATGTCATTGGACTGTCGGAGGAGGTTGGAGAACATGCAGAAAACGTCTGGCTCTGAGGCGACAAACTGTGGTGGAATGTCGGTCTTTATTTTGTTTATTATGCGTCTCTATTTTAGTCTGATGCGTTAAAAGGACTCGAAACCTCGGAACAGTAAAGTAATGGTCGACAAACAACACTAGAAATGTGAAACTTCAAGTCTGGGTTTTCTGCTGCTTTAATAAACCTTGATCTGTTTGAGGCTACGAAGGTAAACAAAGATGGACCCATCTGTCTGCTCTGACATGTGTTATCTGTCTTCTTGAGTTAGAGAGCTCCGATGTGTGGGGGTGTCGTGGAATGTCCAGATAAAACAGAGTTATGGTGAACTAGGATACAGAATGACATACGGACTGAGATGATCTGTGGGGTTAAAAAGAATGTCCACTCTAACCACAACATCAGCAACTTGTTTTGACCGCTATCGATTTTCCATTGTGCGTCTGTAATTGCATTCGCAGAATTTATGTAAAACAAATCTTTAGAATAAGACCATGTGTCCTAATGACTTCTTCGATGCCGTCGTGTCGGATACAGCCCGCGCATCATAAGCCGGACGATCTGCTCATGATTTCATGATCAATACCTCAACTGGCTCCGGCGGCCTCTCGTGTCTCATCCCTCACTCTCCTCCTCCTCCCTCTGAGATACACTGCGTATTTCCGTGACTGGCTGCTGGTGTTAAGTCAATAACACATTTGTAGGACGCCACTCCAGCCCCCACAAGAGGGACCACTCTGGGTTCATCATCGGCTCATTAGACATATTTGTCTCCTATCGACCTGCTGGGCCTGCTGCACGATCCACAACGCTTCCTCTCCGCCTCCGCCTCCTCCTCCTCCTCCTCCTCCTCTTTTCTTTTTTTTTTTTTTTTTAATAAACTAATCTCCACCTCGCTCCACTGACAGCTCACTGTTTATACATAAAAGTGGCACAGAGACTGACAGCAAATTTGTCTTGCTGAGGTTTTGGCTGTAATTGTGCCTGGAGATATGATGACCCAGTTTGAGGCAATGAAGTGATAACCGACTCAATGCAAACTGTGAATCAGTTTTATGGCAACCAGGGAAATATGCAAATGGTAATGCATAAAAGATTCCAGCATTTAGAGGGAATCTGGACCCCGTTTGACTTTGGCGCTGTGATTTAGTGTGCAAATAATGGTTTTGAAACGGCCCCCCATTAATTAATTTTGCTTGGGTCTCATTAGCAGTAGGGAGCTGTCACTCCTACGTATGAATCACCGGGCCGCCTCTCCTTGACTGTTCGTCTAGTCCCTGAATCTTCTCTTAGCGGACATAGTATTAAAGCTTGCAAAGTAAAATAAACTTGCAAATACACTGTAAGTGTGTCTATTCTTCTTTGTATACAAAGATTTTATAAATATTCAGGCCTGCCAAACCTGATGTGGTTCATCCTCTGTTTCACTGCCTGAATAAAACTCTTGTCAAATAATATAATAATAAAAAAAAATCATCCCAAGGTTAGTGAAACACTTTGGATATAAATTCCTTTGGCTGTGTGTTCAGAACTTGCGGGTCCATTAATGGCCAAATTGGCAGACTGTTATCTTCTTAAAAGATGAGATATTGCTCTCATGGTGCGCTGCGTAATTGCCTCGTGTTCAAAATAGAACAGAAAAACAAGTTTAATGTGGGCACAAACATCACATATAATGCAGTTAAATGTGCGCCGTTATATTTTTGTTGTCCTCTTCAAAAGCTTGCCTAAATTGCTGGAAAGCCGTGTCGTAATTTCTCTCGGGCTTTGTAATCTTGACGTCTTTCCCTGAAATTTCGGATGAGGGAAAAGAACACACAGCTTCTTAAGCTCTAATTGCAGCTGGAGAGCGAGAGCTCCCTCTTGAAGGAGCAGTTGTTCCTCTGCCTCTGTGATGGACCGGGCTCTCAGGTGAATGGCTGAGGTTGTCCATGGAAGCCGGCGGACTAAGCGGCTGTCTCTCGCTCTCTCTCTCTCTCTCTCTCTCTCTCGCTCTCTCTCGCTCTCTCTCTCTCTCTCTCTCTCTCCCTCCCTCTCTCTGTCTGTGTGTCTGAGACAAACAGGCTTGCCAAGCAAGTTCTTGTCAGACTATCCTGCG
The DNA here is from genome assembly GCA_016785325.1 of Chascanopsetta lugubris. Lineage (NCBI taxonomy): Eukaryota > Metazoa > Chordata > Actinopteri > Pleuronectiformes > Bothidae > Chascanopsetta > Chascanopsetta lugubris. Next base: position 56,776 of record JAFBJT010112260.1, on the reverse strand, counting down.
CACAGTCTCTGAATTATGGTGTTCTCCGTTCCTCTGCAGTTTGCCATTTACACGTGCACGACACAGCAGGCACTTGTCAGTTCACAGGTTCACAATATCTACAAATAATCCAGTGGATCTGCTGCTGCTGTCGTGATACTCATTCGGAGGAGGCACAAGCAAATGGGAATAGTACGAGGCAGGAAATGACTTTCAAAGTCTGCAGTTGTCGTGGGAACTCCAATGTTTTTTCTTCACGGCTGACGTCCCAACAACTTCCCTCTGTATTCGCTTGTCGGCCTTGCTGACATTTTCATGAATTTATAGTCACCTAAATGTTTTTTCCCACTACCCTTAAATGAGCCCATTTAGCCCCAGTGGCTCCTCTCTGTGGGGGCCGCCATGTTTTTACAGTCGACCAGAATGGACAGCTAAACATCTTTTGAGTATTAGAGACAACCGAGGGCTGCCATATGTTCTCCTGCATCCTCAGCAGGCTGAAGGCGAGGTGATGGACAGGAGGCGAATGTGCAACTTCACCGGTAGATGTCACCAAATCTTACACATGGCACCTTTTATATCCAGAGATATCTACTCAGATGTGGTGTATGCAGTGTGCACGTCAGATGGCGGAAACATCGATAGTGACTGCGCCCACTCGCTCCAGTCCTGAGGAGGATCTCCCTCTGCATCCACGCATGGGGCCTATGGAGGTTCTGTGCAAGAGTGTCTGCACAGACTGACATGGACATTTGAATAGACACATGCATCACCTCTAGAGGTATCTGAAAGCTGCCTCAGGCTCAGGTTGTACTCTCAGTGGGAATGGCTGCGGAGTGAAATAACGCTGATCATCTCCATTAATGGACAGGAAGGAGGAGGCGGCAAAATACAAACCAATCAAGAGTGGAACGTGTCAAATGGGGGGGGTCCATAAATCTACATCTGTGAGGAATTCTGCCAGCTTTCAAACCGACTTTCCAGTGAACCAACACTGGCCAGTATTTATACCGAGCTCAAGGCGCCACGGGCGAGATGGCAGCCGTTATTTATGTTCAAAGACTTTGACCGTGATTGAGAAGGCTTCCTGCTCTTTGATTGACCTCTCTATCAATCAATCAATCAGTGTGTACGTATATGCGAGAGAGAGAGAGAGAGAGAGCGAGCCTCGGATGACTGTGTCATTCCCCAGCGCTCACATGATTACGGCTCACATATAGAAAGACTTGTCGCATAATTTGCCAGAGGTAGAGTGGCTTCGTTGCGGCTCTGTCTTCGCATACACCTTGAAGATGTCTCAGTCTGCCGCTTCAAATGGTGGAAGAAAACACAAACGCAAGCATGTGATTGGATGCTAATAAGACATTATTGTTGACTTCGACTGGAAAAATGAAAAGCATCTCGAGTCTTCTGTCGTTTGACATTTCTCTGCTTGTGTAAAACGTATCCCGCTGTTTGTTCCCGCAGTCTTATTTTTCTCTAATAAAAAATCTCACCACTGGCTGTTTTAAGTACCTTGTTATTCTCATCTGTCGGCAGACAGGCAGGAGGCACGCGTGTCGACAAGAGCCAAGGTGCAACTGCCTTTCTGCTCCTCATAAATTGTTGTGATATATTTCAATTGAGAAACACCCCAAAGGTGCAAAGCACGTTCAAGTCTTTTGCAAAACCTTGTAAATTAATTGGATCATGTATCTTGTTCCAGCAAGTCACAGTTTATTTGTTGCCAATTAAACTCTGGTGTCTGCATTTTGAACTGCTCCTTTAAAAACAGTCCTGTTGGCATATTGTAAAAGCAGCACCTCTGTGTGATGAATATGCTAAGAAGGTGAAGTTGCGTTGGCTAATTCCCCTCACATTGGGTTGTTTTGTGCATCTTTCTTTTTCTTTCTCCTTCATGTTGTTTTCCCTCCCACGCTATTGGACGCCACCACCATGGCAGAGGCGCTCTGCTGATGTGCAGGCCTGTGCCTGCCCATGAGTGACAAGACATCCCCGCCATTGGTCCCTGAAGGGGTCGGGCTGGGTTAAGAATAGAAAAATACCCCCGGTCACATTTCCCTCTGCATTTGAATACATCACTCGATTATGAAAGTTAGAGTGAAGTGGAGTTTTCGACGGGCTGTTCATTGGCCCAGGTGAAGATGGGCGTGTTGTTGAAGGACTGATTGGTGTAGATGAACTCTCAGCAGGAACATGAAACGGCAATCAGGAATTCAACCTTCTCCAAGAGGGGAAAAAAAGAGAAGCGATTGAAAGCAGTGGCCGAGCTGATTACCCTTGTGTCGACCTTGTCATCTGATGGCTCTGTGAAGAACTGCCAGCAGAGGGAGGAGGGAGGGAGGACAGGAGGGGGAGGCCAGTAATCTCTCACGGAAGACAGATACTTTTTATGCAGATTAGATGCAGCAGAGTATTTTTAACCATGCAAACTCTGGTGGATAACAAATTGTTTGTTTTTGAGCTTTGACAGTTTGTTTGAATATGTAAATAGTATGGAGGGAATAGGGGGGAAGGAGTGAGAGGAAGCCGGCAGAGATAACGCTGCTCATTTGCAAATCTTGAGGTTATATGATACTTGTTGTTGGTCTCTAACCTGAGTTAATAGCTCTTTGTCCTTTGTTGACCAATAATTTCCCCTAATGTTTGCTTTTATTTCTTAAAATAAAACCAGGTCACTACAGTGTACATTGGAGTTGTCTGTGTCAGCTTGTTCCATCAACTGTTAATCCAAATGTAAGATGTTTCGCTATGGAACGGGATATTTTCTGAAACGTCCTGTCCTGTAAGATTCTGTCTAAATTGATCAATTGACAGACATGGAATGTACGATTAGGTGTCGTGGTGTTTGGAGTGTGTGTTGTATGTGAGTCTGAGCCCTTTATACTTACATCAGGTTCGCTCTCCAGAGGTCACCATGTAGTACCACCATTTATACTGTATATATATTTGTATATCATTTATTTCCCCTTGGTCTCAAATTCAAATTAAGATTGTATTGTTGCAGCTTCAGTAGAGATGAGATCACTATATATTGTGTTCTACATTGAGTGGTGGCTGCTTAGCTGCTAATAAATTATCTTATTATTATTCGATATCTTTAAACTTTATTGTTTTCTTTTCATAGAACTGTATTCAAATTTAATTGTCAACAGTAAGGAGATAAACCATAGAACAATATTGAACGATCCTTGACAGATGGCTTACTCTCGTAAAATTAGATTCCCAAACGAAAGCCTTTTTTTAGGGTGAAGACATTTACGCAGAGCATAAAATTAGTCGTATTATGGTTTTTCATGTTTTTTGGCCTGTAGTGAGTTTTATGGGTGTTGCCTTGTGGCATAGCGGTGCCCTTTAGCACAGAAAACACTGTCGGAAGATGTTCAAACCCTGTTTGTCTGAAATGTCAGTGGGACACAAGTAAAGTATAGCTCCTCTAATTTTGACACCGGTTCCCACATTCAAAATGCAATCTTTCATCAAACATGCTTATAACCTGCATTTGTAACTACTCAGTGGCAATTAAAACACTACAAGGAGAATGCAGTTAGTCAAATTGAATATATGGAGGAATTGTAGAATTATTTTATTTTTATTTTTAAAATAGCACATATAGCACAGCAAAGCCATGTTCTCTAAAAGCCCTAAGCATCCTCCCTCGAACCATTTCCTACAGGAATGAGGGTAAACAGGGACAATGCATGAAATGTCCTGATTTAACAGCAGCCATTGGTTGAAATACCTTAAGTAAGTATACTTCAAGCCTCCACTATAGTTTCACATGGCACTTTTTCAAGATTAAATGGGCTCTACCAGACGACAACTTTTCTCACTGGAATGCATAGAAAAAGAAGTTGTACAAGTGGCAGTAAATGGATTAATGGTTCTTGTCTATTAACCCACCAGTGGACCGTCATATTAGATGTTAAAACCAGATGAACTCCGCTCAGTTGTGGACCACCTCCAATTAATTTGAAGTTGAGGTTACGTACACCCCACCCCTCGTATTCTCTTGCAACACACCCACTTCACCCCCGTGAGTTCATGGTCTAAAATCAGCCTAATTCTGGAAGTGACCTGCTGCTCCGGAGATAAAGTTATGTATTGTTCTCCTAATCCTTGCTGACAAGTGTGTGTGAGTGGCGAAGCCAACTTCTGCCTCATGTCACCCACTAACAGATGGCATAAATCATTCTCTTAAACGCTGTATTAAGTATTAATCATTCTCAGCGCTGTCACTGTCACACTCCTCGGTGGGCTGTGGGCATGCAAAGTGTGATTAATGGAGGTGGGGATTGAAAGAGCCACTTTGGAGCCCCTCACCCCTTTTACCTAGCGGCCCCTATTGGCTGCAGCGGGACTGACAGGGCACCTTCGCTTCCACAACAATGACCCCGGAGAAGTGGCCAAGTGGATCATCTGGGATAATTTGCTCTCGTCGGGGTGGCAAAATCAAGCTGTCGTATGTGAGGATAGTAGAGCAGTAAATGCTCCATTTTCAAAATTGATTTGGTGTTCTTTTTCATAATATGACTTTGTGAAGTCTTCTTGCTTCCTTTCTCTGTCTTCTATCAGATTTTTTTTCTAAGAAAAGTGCTGGAGAAATCCAATGCAACACATCTGAAGAGAAATTGTATTTCTGTTATGCTGGAACATTAACTTCTTTCATGTGACACCCTCAAATCACGGATATTATCTCCTTAATATTTTGTTGATTTTCATTGAAAACATTTGTATCTTTGAACTTGCATCTTGCTCCAGTATGTTTATTTCATTTAACACTTCTGCCAATTCAGATGAAAATAATAATAATAATAACAACAACAATAATAATGATAATAATAATAATAATAATAATAATAATAATAATAATAATAATAATGATAATAATAATTATGATAAACCTTATGCAATGGACCTTTTAACAAAGCTTTTTTTCAAGAACATGAAAAACTGGACAAAAATATTCCTTGATGTGACGAATTTGAAGATGGTACCTTGAGATTTCTGTCATTCTTTGCATTCTCAAAAAATCGTTGCTCTTTTTTTTTTGCTTGGGTAAAGTTGGTCAACCTTGACTCGTGTCCTTGTGCTTGAACCATTGTCTTTGCTCCTATTACTATTTTAAGGCAAGGAAATTCTGTTTTTTTAATCCAAACTCACGATGTGAAAGGAATTAAGATTTTTGTCCGTTTGAATGAATAGTTTAGCTAAAAACATTTTTACCTGAACTGGTACTTACTTTTCAATACAACAACGTTTTTACAAACCCATTGACATGGTTTGTCATGAACCAGCGACAAATCCAAAACCTCTCACAAACCTCCATGTGTCAATCATCATGAAAAAGACTCTACCGTGACCAGGGTGACTGATAACTTATGCTCTGTAAAATATGAATAAAAAAATATACATTGATCCAAATCCCATCCACTATCATGGATGAAGCTTGGCTTTTGGGGGGAGCTGTCTTGGTCATCCATCATTCTCCAGCATCTGTGGCCAAGACTTGTGCAAACATATGCTGGTCACTGTGGCCTTAAGTGGTAATTGTGGGATAATGACCCATTCATTTTCCATTGCAGCTTGTTTTACTTATATAATAAAACCACTGAAAGATGAAATGTGACTCATCGGGCTCCACTGTAATGTAACTGTAGCACGAGGAGGGGAAGAGTCATGAAGTCAGCAGAATGACTTTATAATTACGCGGCGGTGTTTAGCCACCATTAGCTGTTGATGGCACTGGTTCAAGTAGCAGGAAAACCCCTCAGTCCATTTTATGACTCAACAAATCAACGTGTGTTTTCCTAGAATCATGATCGGGCTTAATTTCTTTTTTCAAAACTAATAAATATTTGTGCTTTAATCCCGACGACCTTGTAAATAATCCTCACATTCATTACACACCAGTCTGTCACAGAGCAGGCCATTGTTCTCTTGTCAGTGACCTCTCCAGTGATCTCCCCCTCCTTTGCCGCAAAACATCCATAAAACAAACTAGACCACAATGCCGAGCAGTAATTGCTCTGCACAACTCAAGCCTCCAGTTATTCAGTTTTATTTATAATACACTCACCGAGGGCTTTATTAGGACCCCACTCTAATGCTGCACACGGCTTCTCCGGTATCGTTTCTTGAACCTCCCAACATGTTGGAAGCATAGTCTGCTCCGAGGGAATTTTGATTCCTTCATCCAGCCAATCTTCTGTTCTCCCACATCACAAAGTTCATGAGACCAGTTGAAGATGACTTTGACTTTGTGACTCACAGCGTAATCCTGCTGGATGGAGATGTTAGAGGAGGCTTAATTGCTGCCATAAAGATATTGACATCCTCGGCTACAATACTCTTGTAGTCCCGGGCATCCAGATCATGACTGGTTGCCATTTAGGGGTCTAAATGTGCCAGGAACAAATCCCCCCCCACCACCCCACCACCACGCCACCACCATTCTGGACTGTCAACACAAGGCAGGTTTGGTCCATGGTTCTACGCTGCTGACGCCAAACTCTGACTCTACCATCTGCAGCTTCAGCCAAAGTCCATATTCATTAAGCCACATTTTTTCCACTCTTTTCCACCGTCCACCGTTTTTTTAGGACTTCCTACCTACTGCAGCCGCACATTTCTGTTTCTTGGCAGCCAGGAGTGGAACCTGACATGGTCTTCTGCAGTTGTAGCCCGTCTGCCTCCAGGTTTGACATGCTGAGCTCTCAGAGATGCTTTACTGCCCGGCACAGTTGTTAAAAAGAGCGGTTATCTGGGTTAATGTAGGTTTTCTGTCAGTTTGAAAACAGTCTGGCTCCTCTCCTCTGACCCCTCTCATAAACAGTGTAGTCCTAGATGGAGCTCAGTGGATATGCTTGTCTCTGATTCATGTTAAAGGTGCAGTGAGTAAGATTTTAGTTTTCTCCCATTTCCCCTTAAATGAGCCCATCAATGTATGTTTACATGAGGAGCAGGTCCTCTCTATGGGGGACAGCATATTTTTACAGTGGCCCAGAGTGGACATACTAAACGTCGATGCCATAGGTTCTCTCGCATGTTTGGAATAAGGGTGTGGCGGTGGATACGGCATCCAACTTCACCAGTGTGTGACCAAATCGTACACACTGCACCTTTAACTCTACAGGTGGTTGTGTATGTGGATAAGTGACCAGCCTGTCTAGAGGAATGTCAGGATTCACAGGCTTTCCCTGAAACAGTGGTTATATAATGTTAGAGTTATACTTTGAAACTGTTGAACTGTGGTGTCCTGTGTCTTATCACCTGTCACCTTTGTGTGTCTGTTGTGTGGAGTCATCTACTTGTGTGTGTGTGTGTGTGTGTGTTAGAAGAAGCCACTTACCGAAAATGGCAGTATGCTGCCACACACCCATCGCTCTCTCTCTCTCTCTCTCTCTCTCTCTCTCTCTCTCTCTCTCTCTCTCTCTCTCTCTCTCTCTCTCTCTCTCTCTCTCTGTTTCCTCTCTTCTCTCTCTCTCTCTCTCTGTTTCCTCTCTTCCCTCTCTCCCTCTCACTGCTTCTCTCTGTCTTCGTGTCTCTCTCTCCCTCTTCTCTGTCCGTCTCTCTGTCTGTCCATTTCCTCTCCTTCTGTATGTCTTAATCTCTCGATATTTCCAGCTCTTTGTCTTCACTCCTCTTGGCCGTCTACTCCGTGTCCCTCCCCTCACTCTTTGTCTCTCTCTCTCTCTTTTCTCACCCCCACGCCACCTCCCTCACCCCGCCCCGCTCTCTCCCTCTCTTATTGATAACGATACAAAAAACGTTACTTTTCCTCGGACAACATTCGTGGCAACATCTCCCATCGTGAACATCCCGGACATCAAACAGTCTCACGGGCTTCATAGATACCGAGTTCACATTACTTCCCTCATGTTACTGTTTGACGTGACCATTAACTGAGGCTCCTGACCTGTGTCTGCGTGGTTTCATGCATGGCTGCCACATGACTGGCCGATTAGGTAATTGGATGATGTTTCTAATATAGTGCTCGGCGAGCGCATGTTCGAAGCATGCTTTTTTTTCCCCCCTTCCTGCTGTGTCATGCTTGATGGCCTCTGCTTAAACTCACAGTAATTTCTCCCTTTAGAACGCAATATCACTTAATCACAGTGGGTTTTTCGGCAGAGGCCTGATTTGATCTCGCGGAGGCAGATGACTCTTCGTGGTCCCTTGTCGTTTCAAGTCACTTAAAAGGCCTTTGAGCCATGTGCAGACAGAGGCAGCGCTGGCTTCAGGATTTACACTCTCCCCTCTCGCTCCACTCACTCTACTCTTTTGCCACCCTTGCCCCACGGTGCCTCGGCTCCTGCTCTTCTCGCCAGTGCCCTTAATGTGACGTTGATGCAAAGTGAAGGACCGCTGGCGCTCCTCCGACATTGCTATTCGGCCCCCTCTGCGCCTGGTCTCCAATCCGCAGCCTTCGTGTTGCATGTGCTTAGCTTCAGGCTCTGCGCCTCGTCTCCCCCTCCACACACAGCCCCCCCCCCCTCCCCCCTCTACCTCCCCCTTCCCTCCCTCAGCTCCAGCGCTACTGGGATGCCGGAGCTGATGTGGCTTGGCGAGCCGTGCGAAGTGAGATACAATGCATAATTATGTTGTCAGAGAACATCATGATGGAAACGTCTCAGTCCCTGGACGTCACCATGGCGTTCTGTCACCTCACCCTGCCTTCCTCCTGTCTGCAGCGTCAATAAGATGGAGGCTCTCGCTGCCCAGCTGCGGCAGCTGGCGAGATCCAATTGGTACTTGTTTTCATCAACGTGAGCAGTTGTCTCCTCAAAAAGGCTTGTTAGAGAGATTCTGACAAGATGCCTTCTCACTCTCCTGCCTGCCACGCTGAAGGTATATATATATATATATATATATATATATGTTGAAACAAATTAGAGTGAAGTCAGAATGTGCTCAACAAGGCATTCTCCCACTCTTCCTGGGGCAATTAACCTTGAGAGGAAACTCTGGGGAAGTTATTGTTCTTTTCAACTCTCTGCAGTGTTTCCCCTTGGTTCACAGCATGGGGGGGGGCATGCACACATGCCATAATAAGACAGATGCATCCTTTGTAACAGTTGGACGCAACACACAGGACAGAAACAATTATACCTGGACATTACAACCAACAGAGATTCCACTGATTGTGACCGTGACTTTGTGATGGAATAGAACTCATAACAATAGCAGTCCAACTTCCAATGTAATTGGGTTTTATAATTAAAGGATACAAGTGGATGTTTCTTGAACCTCTTCCTCAGCGTAAGCCAGACGGATGCATGCTGAGAGAACGTGAAGTATGCCGGCAGGGACTCTCCATCAACATGAAAGACAATGGCCCGGTGGAAGAAGGATATTAGAGAAGGGAGCTCATATAAAGCTGCTCAGCCCCCCCCCCCCCGCTTCCTCGTTCCCCCCCCCCCCCCCCCACTCCACTCCAATGCCAGGTTTCCCCTCGGTATTTCCACCTTTAATCTTCTCGGTGAGAGGTCTAAAACGACTTGATCCCTGATTAAGGCCCTTAACTCATTTTACTTTGGCTGTGTAATGAGGCTGTAACGGTCCCAAAGTGGAGATTGGTTGGAGAATGGCCCCTCAGACACTGTCAGTGTGTTGTTATGCTTGAAAAATGCTCTTAAACCCGTCTCATCTCTCACACTGTGGGTTTGATTATGCAGAGTTATGCACAAATTTCCCGACTGTACTCGGATGCAGATTAGAAATTTAGACGCCCTATGGAACATTAGTACCGCTCCCCTGCTCGCCGCAATTCATCCCCCATTTTCAAGACCTTTACCATGCGTCTCTTTGTGGAAGGTATCACTACGCAAAAGTGCAAGATTTATAAATATATATGTATATAAAAAGCTCGCAAGTCGACACATCCTGAAAGGATGGGGTTAGTTTATGACCTTTTACTGAATCTTGTTGGTTTTTGGAAAACATCTCAAACCTTTCTCACAGTGTCACTTTGTTCGATTTGCAGTCATGCCCTGTGGAAGATGATTCCTCTTTCAAGCTGAGGTGTGACAAAGGGTGCTCCGATACATTTTTACCCATTTACACACACACACACACACACAAACACACACACACACACACAAACACACAAAATCACGTCTGGCTTTCGAAAACATTCTCCAAACAAACTTTCCGACATCGATAATGTCTAAAAGCCCAGTGTCTCTGAAGACATTAACAAAATGAAGAATTTACTTTCTTCACTGCACAACAGATGTGAGACAAGTGTAATTTAAAATGATCAGCTTTTGGAGATAAATATCATACCAGGCACATGTCTTTGATTTACTCGATGGTATGCTACATATTTGATTTTGGGCATTTCATTCTGTGTTTGATGTCTATGGTTGTCGACATTCAAAAGAGAATTTGGAATTCTTGGAGAACTAGGTCGCCTTAGATGAGTGAAAGCCGTAAAATGAAAAATATATTCATACACATGAATTGCAAAGAAAGGCTGCAATAAAGATGTGTATTTCATGCATAGATTAATCTGCTTTTTTATCATTACGTGTTAAGTAGAACCATCAGATCGGAGTCCAGCGCTGATAAAACATCAAGTCCCTTCTCGCCGTACAAGTCAAATTACTGTGCAGCTGTAACCCTCCCTATCTCTCCCAGCTCACAGCCATCTGTGGCTGCATAACCTCTCGCCCCCCCCCCCCCCCCCCCCCCCCCCCCCCCCCCCCCCCCCCCCCCCCCCCTAACCCCCCGCCCCCCCCCCCCCCCCCCCCACCCCGCATGGGTCCCACCAATGTGCCTGAATATGTGGAGAGGGGGGTGGAAGTCGCCCGTGGGGTCTTCCATCATTGAGGCTGACCAACTGGGGCAGAATCAGTGGTGAGGCACAGCAGGCTGCAGAGATATCTGAGGGCTCTACGTGCTCTCATGCTGCCTCTGTTATTGTTCAGGGTTACATCCTCCGCTAACGCAGCTGATTGCAGGGTTTGCTACAAGCGTGGAATGTCTAAGAAGGGCTTGTTGCTGCAATGTTGATACGCATCTTGGGGCTTATCAGCTTTATAGAAAGTTTATGATTATTTGTAGACACATGTAGATTTAGTGGTCGGAAGATGAACATTTTGGAGATGGGGTTGACTTATATGAAAACATTGCAGAAAGGTTCATAAAGAAAATGCATTTTCTGATTTGAGTTCCAAGTTGAAACATTGTAATGTTTATTTAAAGGTGCAGTGTGTAAGATTTTGGTCACTTTTGTCTCTTCAAAAAATATTGCGAAACAATTCCATACTGACATTTTCATTAATTTCTAATCCTGTAACTGTTTTATATTTTCCATTACCCGAAAATGAGCCCATGAATATATATTTACAGGAGGGGGTCCTCTCTATGGAGGCCACCATGTCTTTAAAGTAGTAAAAGTGGACATACAATACATCTTTTGAGTTTTAATGACAGCTGAAGTCTACCATAGGTTCTCCATCACCATGCTCAAAAGGGTGAGGGTGATTGATACAATATGCCTGTTCACTACTGGATGTCACCAAATCATACATACTCCGCCTTTAAATTACTTTTGGGGAGAAGTTTAATAAAAAATACTCAATTTTGATGTCTTCATGAGTGTATACTCCACTCAAAATGGCAGCCACGTTTCTACATCAGCTTCATAGACAAATCCATGCATCGATTAAAGTCCATTTTTAATGCTGTTAGGTTTGCTTTGGGATAGAAAGGACAGTTCACATCTATCACACTACACGCTAATTCAAAGTCGTGCACCGTGCCCGATCGCTTCAGTTGTGTTAAGGCTGGAAAATATTTAGATATACAGTCAGAGTCCACATTCGTTTTCTCAGCCATGTTTCTTCTGGCCGGCTGCCACATATAACAAATGAACCACTCGCTCACCATCTTCCTGCATAGCTGAGGCATCTGCCAGCGCTCTGCCCTTATGCTGCACATTACCAAGAATCTTTCTTGGATCTCATAAATTGTCTTCAGCAGCAGAATAAGGGGATTTCTCAGAGACCTTGAGTATAAAGAGACTGGAGCTTTCGTGGACCAAAGGGCGGTGTTGTGTTTGTATTCTCATGTTTCATGTTGGATTTGACGTTTGCACACAACTTTTCTCTGCCGAGCTCCTACCTGCAGATCTGTGACTGCAGAGGGTTGGAAGCAGCTGCACCTCGCTGTTTATTTAGCAGGAGAAATCGTCGCCAATTCATCAAATTCGTACATCTCCAACCTTGTATGTCACTAGTTTTTTTTGGAGCAGGACAACTGCTGCTGTCATTCAGCGTGGGCGTGAGACGCTCCCACTTTCATAGACCAATAAACCAGAGTGTAAAAACATCGATGGCTGACACAGACCATGCACAGCAAGCATGGGTGACCATTTTTAGCGCAATTTAATGTCCACTGGTGCATTGTGTTTTCTTTTTTTTTTGACTTGGGCACACATGAGGAACTCATCACAGCTCACACAGGGACAGTGATAGAAGCTTCAGTGGGATCCCTGGAATTGCCTTTTCACGGTGAAGGCTCATTCTGAGAGGGAGACAGGCAGTATGATGGAAGGGACATCGCCGGCCTGTTTGTACGACTCGGTGGAAAATTTGCCACGGCGAGTGCGGTCGCTGAAGCTATGAAGGTGCTTCCTGGGGTGATCTCGAAGTCATTCTTCAAACCTCGCCTCCCTCACAATAGGCCAACTGTTTAATTAGCTTTCAACAGCTAATCTTGGCAGCTTTCTCTGCCTCTCACTGCTTCCCCGAGGTCTTCACACCTCAAAAACTGTCCCCTGCTCGTTGGCTGGGATCCAACAGAAAGTGCCATATGATCTTTCATTGTCGAGCTGTTCCACATTTATTTTCAAGTAAATTCATGAAAAGCCAAAATGGTATTCATGTTTTCCCAAAAAAGTTAACAACTCAGTGTCAGTGGTATTGGTTAACAAATAGAGATTTTCGATACGACGAACCTCTTAAAATACTTTTCTTTCGATCCCAGCAGGTGTGAATTGGATTTTCACACTATTTGGTAACGTCTGCAACCCAAAACCACGGGGGCTGAATGGAAATGTAGATTTGTTTAAAACGGTATTTTCCACCCAGCGAGCCTCGAGTCTGTCTTCAAAGTGCTGCGACTGAACCATGGCCAATCACTTTCAACAAGCTTTTTTTGTTTCTCTTGGCCTAACGTCGGTGCAACACGGGTCCTGTCCTCGTCTCATCGCTGACGCCAGTGCTCTGCAACTCTCTCTTTCTTCACATGATGTCAACAGCAGACTCTCCGTCAGAATCTCACTGATTAGGAGGTCCCTCCAGACTCGGGGACATGCGTCTTCATTACGTTTAAAAAAAAAATTCACAGTCTGACCCAAAATCAGCCCAGAGCGTCTACGTAATGCGACTGCTCTCCTCATCGTTGTGAGTCTGGAAGTCATCATGACGGAAAATATTCCAACCACAGACTGATGTGAAGTATCAATGGGCTGCTCGCTGGCCATTACTCTGATTTTCACATTCCTAAGAAGCGGCTGAACCAACAGAGTCTCGTCTTTCAGTCTGGATGTGTCAGGATCCAGCGGTAGAGTGCGGCAGGACCAGTTCAGGGCAGGTCAGGTGGCCTAACACTAAACCAGTGACAGTTAAAAGCCACATACGCAGGCGGTGACATTTACCAGAACTCCCTTTGACTTGGAAGTCAGTTTAATCACTTCCTGGCCTCAACCCTTGAGAATGGAGGAAGGAATGAGAAATAACAAGAGTCGGGGGGGATGGGGATGGGGTTGGGGGTGGGGGTGGGGGGGTTATGTGCCGTGACAGTTGGGACAGTCAGAATTTTGGTTCATTTGCCGTGTTTGCAGCCGTCTCTCCTTGGATCGAGTGTGAAAGCACATCCTTGTGTCTGATTGCTGGATGTCTGCTCCCATTTCTCCACACGCCCGTCTTTATTTGACTGACAGCCTGTCTGCACTGTCAGTCAAAGAAAGCAGCAGCAGCAGCAGCAGCAGCAGAGTATATCACACATATCTATGAGTGCTAACCGACAGAAACAGGCGCACACACGCAGACCCTCAGACTTGCATTCATGAGCGTCATATTTAGACACACCGGAGCGACCACTTGGCTCGAGCTGCGTGGAGATTGATGCAGAACCCCACACGGCTGGGCAGGCGGCAGCTGCAACAGGAAGTATGTCCGCGGCAGGCACGCCAGAGAGTTGCCCGGATACCAGGAGCTGGTCAGGTGTGCGCTGGCATTGGGTCAGTCAGCGGCCGAGAAGTGGAGAGTGGAAAGATGGGAAGGAACTGAGTGTCCTTAGCTAAACTTTCCTCAGATAAGCTTTTGTCCTCCAAAGCCTTTGATCGTTCGCCTTTTTCTTTTCATTCATTTCCAGGGCTGAGCTCGATGAAGATGTCCTTCAGATTGTTTTTCACAAGTTGTCCCATAGGATAGTTACTGGGTGTTCCATCTGGAGTACCAGCTTGTTTGTTTTTACAGAGACCGATGCTCTTTGTGTTCAAAGGTGCAGTGTCAGATTTGGTGACATCTAGGGTGAAGTTGCATGTTGTATCCTCACCCTCACCTCACATTAATATAGGTAAATGGGCTCATTTAAGGGTAGGGGGACAGCATGATACATTAAGGTGATTATGTCAGTATATGTTTGTCAATTATTTTTCTACCAATTCAAGTGATAAAAACGACCAAAATCTTGGACACTGCACCTTTTAAGTCTGCTGAGACAAACAAACGGCTACCTGTCCTTTCTTTTCCCTTTGACTTGATTACATATCATGAAATAAGTCTTATATCTATATTATGTATGTGTTGTTGTTAACCCACACAAACACACAGATTTACTTTCCCTTCAGGACATAATATCTAAGAATACCTTCTGAAAATGTCTAAAGAAACCAGACCTATTGTACAGTACATTATATGCGCTATTGACCTGTGCACCCACATTATCCAAGATGTTTCCAGCAACGTTCAGCAGAACTCAGATTTGTATTAAACGGACAAGAATGTCTCATTTTGGTTGCCATTTCCACTTAATCTTGTCTGTCTCTCTTGGACATGATGATTTATAATGAAAGTAGAGCTTCTTTCGGTGTAACCAGGCGTACGTGACATTTACCTCCTACTAACCAGAACCTGAAAGTTATTTCTTGGCCAAGGTGGCTCAATCATTTATCTTTACCAGCCAAAATAATTGGCTTCTGATGCCTAGACTTAATCAGCTGCATGCTTTGGACTTAACACTGTATTTTATTTTTGTGACATTTATTGTCATGCACATTTATTTATGTGCAATGGACACGGATGGCTGCTCTGTCACTTAGCATTAAATTAGCTCAGCTGTGAGTTAAAGCAGGTGAGTGTTAAAACATTCACCGGTTGTGCAGTTCGTCAGTTTGAAGATTCGGAGCTGCAGATGCAAAACTTAAGGGTAGAGGCTTAATTAAAACGGAAGGTTGGCTTTCTTCTGGTGGGCTGTGGAGATTTGTTTTTTATGTGAAATTTTGCCTCTGACAGGTTGACTTTCCTGGCCTTTTGGAAAAAGACTGGGCTTATGCAAAACATCAGACTTCCTCAAACGTCCTTGGCAGAGAAGCATTTTAGCATTTAAAAGGGGTAAAATGATCTGCCCTTTGTCTCTTCTTCATTGATGCCAAATGTTGAAAGGAAGAGAAGAGAAAGGAAGAGTGCGCACGTCTTGTACACAACGGAAACAATAGGTCATGAGGGAGGAAGAGTGCAAAAAAAAAAAAAGAAGCAAAATACTCTGTACAGTAATGCTGCTCTGCCACTCACCTCCCTTCACGTGATCCTATATGTGGAGGTTATTGGAATTGAAAGGCTGCGGGTTGTGGAGACAGCAATTGGCTGCCTTTGTGTTAGTGGAATTGACAGGCAGCAGAAAGGTGAAGCTGCTACGGGGTATGTGCTTTAGCCCACTTGATAGACACCAGTAGTTTTTTCTTTTTTCCTTCAGTCTTGTGTTTATTCCCCAGTGAGTGGAGGCGCCACAGGCGGTCTGATTTGGATGCACAGTTAAATGGAGCTCAGCCCGTCAGGGGTTGCATGCGAGTGGCTGAGGTCAGCCGGGCTATAAAATAAGAGTCCGCGGCTTATGTTTGTGCCCGAGATCGTTTGTTTACAAGAAATAATTGCGGGCAATAAGTCCCGACGTATTGCTCGCGACCTTTGCGCGAACCCTTAAGTCATCTCATTGCTCAGTCATCAGCATATACACTGGGGGCAGTTGAATAGAAATATCATAAGGATGACCCATGGGTGAACCAGGGCATGTTTGTTTGCTTGTCAAGTGTTTTCTTAAAGGCTGTGAATGAATCAAGTGTTTATATCAGTCGCCATAGTTTATTCATACTCCCCAGTTTGTTGTCCTGCAGACCTGGAGACGCTCATGCATTGTGAGTAATGCATTCGCAGTTAAATCTGTGTTTTGTTTGACACGTCATAATCTCCTCATAAACCCTTTTCAGCGACACAATAGTGAAGAGAATGTACTAATGAAATCAATCATAATGCTGGGATTAATGAATCACTGAGATTAGGTGAGAATGGATTAGTATCTAAATTAAGGACCCCCATTACTTAATGGGTTGGGTGTGTCACGGTGTAATAGTCATCACTCTTTTTAATGAAAGATTTATTTAACAGTGGCATCATGTTTTCATTTCATTCCAAAGAAAATATTTTGGATCAAGTCCATTCAAGTCCAATATTTATTTTGCTATTCAAAGTGAGCAAAATAAAAAAAAATTTGGATCACATGGGAAGCAGAATTATCCAATAAATAACGCTGATATTTATTTAAATTCTGATTTAAAATCCAGACATCCAACCAAATTACTTCCATTAGATATTTATGTCTGGTTTGAGAAACTGAAACATGAGACTTGTTTCTTCATTAAACAACTTTAAAGGTGGAGTATGCAGGATTTGCTGGAATGTTGTTTACAATCACACTTGTTGTTGGAATGTCCCTTTTTTATTTCTTTTTTTTTTTTTTAGATATGAAGTACAAACACAGATCAGTGTCTCTGCAGGTAAACATCACCACCACCACCAAACCCTGTATACTATACCTTTAAGATGAGCAGACTTTGGATATTGATGAAATTCATATTCAGTTCTGTATAGCCTCTCCTGGTACAGCATTACTTACGTATATGCATGCATGGTATAAGTGTTACCGTGGTCATTAATAGAAATATTGTATCCATAGAATGTCACAAAAGAGTCCTTTTTATATCTTTAAGTGACTTTTGCCAAATGAACAGAAGAAACGAGGAAAAAAAAGATTGTCGACTTAGAATCTTTATTTTCTCCAGTTGATATACAGGAAAATATTTATTTCCTATTAGCAAAAGCTCAAATTCAGTTGCACAGTCACACAATTGAGAGACTAGATTTGCAAATGATTTCCTTCACAAACTCTCCCCCACATCCTAAAATGGAACAGATGTTAAAAACAGAGTCACCGGTCCCCGGAGTGATTTTCCACCACTAATTAAACTGATTTCTAGAATTAACCTTTTAATTCAGAACTGCTGCTGTGACCCACGTGTGTCCCACATGTGATTTATTTCTGTGAAGGTAAAAGGGAAAATGCTGAGTGGGGCCGAAAGGCACAGCAAGTCCACCTGCCAGAAGAGAAGATGCCTGATGGAAATAGAGCAACGCTTTGGATGAAAAAAAATCAAAACTATAATTAAAACTTCTTATCGGCAGCATGAACTGAGATTTCCTCTACCCGCTACCCTAAACCCAGAGGAAATGGAAACTGGAATAATTGATGTTTTCTTTTCTCCCTTTTTTTCCCCGGAAAAGAAGAAACGGGAGACAACAAAGTCAGATTGCTTTTGTTTTAGCGTCCTTGTTTTTCTTTTGTGTTTCCCTCAGAATAGCACAGAAAGGGCTGCGGCTAAAACAGCAATATTTCCCACTCCTCCCATATACTGACATCTCAAATACTTTCATCATCAGTTAGCTATTTAGAATGAAATGTAGTGCTGGTTTTTTAAAGTAAAGGCAAAAATAATTTCTCTATAAACTGCAGCTGACTGATATATCAGGATTGAGCGTGAAAGCAGCTGTACGAAACGTTTAATGCCATTTTTCACCCTCAGAAGATGAAATGGGAAAAATGTTTTTGAGCTTTACTTCATTCATTTGAAGGAGCATCATTATGGGAAGGAAAGGAAAGTGAAGTTTGTTTCCCAATGGGGGCTTAATAGTCCAGTTCTTAATCAACTAGATTTAATTAAATTAATTTAACTTATCAAATTAATTAATTAAAGCTCAAGTCATATTACTTTATTAATTGGAAGGAGTGTCGACATGAGAGTCATCATGCAGGCACTAAATAAGGGAGGAAGGAAAAGGCTATGGATCACGAATTTATTTTATGATATTTAATGCCATATTTTATGCTCCTAATCGTAACCAACTCACAGCTAACGGGATTAATTTGTCAGTTTTGACAGAATAGCTCTTAATAGACTGTGTAGGTTCTTAACAGGTTAAAAATATATGTATTACATAAACTGACAGAATGACTTAAAATCATATTCTCTCCAGATATTTGGAGGCTTCTAATTAGGCTGACAGTTGGATTTGGGTGCTATGTACAAAATTGTAACATTAAATTTAGTGTACACCATCGCAGCTTTATATTCAGGCCAGAGCAGTGATAAAAAAAAATGAATAATACATGTACATCCAGAAACGTCTGAGTAAAGTTTGCTCCATTTCAATAATGAAATGATAGAGAATAAACTGTGTTTAATGGTAAAGTTGCATTTTGGAGCTTTATCGTAAAGTCACTTTTCCCCAGAGCATCTACTGGAACATTTGGTCTTTCATTATTGCTCTAAAGGTGTTGGGTTTGTCCATTCTGGGATAGAGTAAACATTTTGTGGTGCAGTATGGGTAGACAATTATGACTATCATAAAACTCCATTCAATTTCTACCATTATAAAAGAAGTGATTCTCCCTAAATCTTACACGGTGGACCTTTAAAATACACGGTGGACAATCGACATGTCTATCAGGAAGTGCAATATTTTCAGCTCACGTATTTCAATTGAAATTGGCACACAAGCACTGGAAGATGCAATCATCGCTGAGGCGAGTCTCATGCAAGAGATCTAATAAAAACATCAACTGCAAACGGTCAAAGTTGTCACACTAACATTTAAGGCGTATTGATTGATTTATAATGTCAACTCTAGCAATACGTGAGTAACATAAAAAAAACAAGAAAAGACAACCTTCTCTTTAAAAGCTGCAGGGAACTTCCTTTAGCCTTTGAAAAACCGTGAATTCAATCGGTGTTTCTACTCGGCTAAAGTTTCTTTCTTTGTGAAGAGGCCATTCCATCACCTGTTAAACTACCCGCAGTCTCATGAGCCTGACCTCGAAACCTCACTAAGAATAGTCACACTCATCACAACTTCCTGCTTTCCTTGAACAAGGGCATGAAACAGAACCGTAGGTTTGACTGACCGCTGTTTAATATTCTCTGCATATTGAAAACTATTCATGCAGTCAATTTTACAGCTCTTTTATTCGTCAATTAAAACAGTGTTTAAATCACTGTGCAGCTAAGCCTCAATGTGTTGAATCGAGAACATGTACTTTACCTTTTTACCTCACTATACCTCAGCCTACGGTATCTTTCTGATTTGTATATTGATCATAGACTGTATTTAAAGACAGACAGTGAAGCCGATAGATTCATGACACGGGTGTCACCAACTTGTGCGTTTGTTGTCATTTTGCGTCTGCGGGTTGGCAATTGATTCGTGATTGAATTGTAAGTCAGTGTCAGCCGTCAATCAGCATGGAGAAAAAAGTACGATCACAGCTATACCTAAAATGAGAAAAATCATTATTAGCCGTGTATTACCACAATCTACTAACAGGGCAGGAGGTGTGGTTTGTGTCTCTTACTGCAGGCTGCCACTTGGCGGATGGAACGGATGGTTTGCATTTATCACAGTGGCCATTTCTACATCTTTATATGATTCCAATATGCAGGATCCATCAAGTGCTGGAGGGATGACAGATTTTTTTTTTCAGTCAGAACCGGAAGTTCTTATTGCCTTGGTTTTCACAGCAAATGTCCAAAGAGATTTTTTGCATTGGATTTTGAATCATTGCTGAAAATAAGCTCTGGAGCAAACACAAGTCTATGAAACGCATGCATTCTTTATGGTGTGATATTCGCTAACTGACGAGGCTTTGATGAAATTTGAAGCGTGAGTTTGATTGTTAGAAGTTAAAAGCTAAGGTTAGTATAATAACAAAGTACTCCACTGTCACATGAATTGTTAATAACATTGATGTGATTTATATAGATTTTAAATTCTGCTTTAAAATCCAGGCCTCCTACCAGATTAGTTCCATTAGATTTGAACATCTAATTATGAGATGTGAGAAATTGAAGCATGAGCTCATTGTTTGTTTATCAAACAACTTTAAAGGTGTAGTATGCAGCATGTATGATAGGCTGTTTGCCAGTAAGACGGAGAGACCTCGTTTTAGACCCGTCATCAAAAAACATTGACTTTCAGACAGTGAAACCGGAAGAGTGAGCATTGCTCCTACATCACATTTCAGGAAACATTCCCTCTCCACTCCACTGGTCTGATTGATTTCCTCAGCCAATATATGCTTTTTGTGTTATGGCGGGGGATGATGGCGAGCCAAATAATTTTCTTACAGTCCCTAGTCCAACCCTAAAGCTCAACCCTCATGCCACACCTGTTCACCATCTTCAATCCTCTCTTATCTCAATCTGTTTCCTGGCCCGGTGTGTGCGACCGGGCCCATCCACCCACCAGGGTTGAGTTATTAATGCCCGGGGAGGCACAGAGATGATTTCATTGCGTATTCAGGTGTGGGGATGGATGGCTTTCAGAGGCAGCCAGGGGAGTGCTGGGGAGGAGAGCCTCTGTAGAGAATAAATATACCTGTCTCCAGCTGATGCATTGGGCCACACTCGCTGCAATGCAAATTGAGTACTCACCCCTTCCTAACTGCCTCCAGTATTACTCACCTATTCCCACCTGGAGCCCCACCAGCCAGACTCTCAGTCACCCTTGTGCTCTGCTGGAGCTTTCTGCATGAAGGGGGAAGCGCTCTCGGGTACGAGCCGCCTCCCCAACATGGTTCACTTCCTTTTTGTTGACAGTGATGTGACAAGCATCCATGCTTCATCATCACCACATTTCTCAGGTGACTTCACAGGTACTGGAGTTCTTTACCCATCGTGACTGGCTGATAATTACAGGCAGATGCTTGAAGTTGACATTAAAGCAAAGTTGAGAATGTTTTTTTCTCGCAGATCCACACTTCACCTTTTTCTTCTAAGACAAATGGGAGCCTGGAGTTTAAGTGTTTGGGTCTGTATCTTGAAATTGGCCGCACTTTCACTAAGGACTGGAGGATTTCATTTCCAGGGCCACACAAGCGCCCAGCTGTGTGTGCTCATCACTCTTGCCTCTTCACCCTTATCAGATTTTTCGTTTTCTTCTGAGACCGGAGTTGAACTTCCCATTTGTGATACAAAATCCACTGGCTCCAACCTCAAAGAAATACCCTACACCAATTTCATGAAGGGGAATATCCATTTGATTTGTAGCGTGTAGAAATAATAGTTTGATTTTTTTTTTTATAGAAAAACATGTTCGCTCTCTCGATGAGAATTTGATGAAGTCGGGTATTTTTTATGTCTCCAACACAGCTGAGGCCAGAAACATTTTTATTTTGTGATTTCCTACCATCCACTCACCTGTGTCATTCCATAGAGCAAAATAGCTTGGAATTCTCCTCATGGAATCTCTTTATAGAAACTCAAAACTATCATAGTACAACTTCATTTGTATTGCAACAGAAGCATGTTTTTAGATACATATAAATGATCTCATGCAAAATATGGTTCCATTTATGCTTGGCATTAAAATGTGTTTTTGTCATCAGATTGTCGTCGGATAGCGCCTGACCACAAACAATAACAGCTCGTATTAACAAGTATCCCCCCCATTGAGTTTGAGATCTGATCATGCTTTTTCTTGCTCTTGCAGCTTAAATGAAACAACAACGTTAAAAGACAAAAATGTCCGCCACCCACAAAGTAACACTTGTTTGGACCGTTGCTTGGTTTTTGAAGCGGGCTAGATAGCCCATCTTCACCAAGGGGAACACTGGCAGAGGCAGAGGAGAAGCTGAGCTGCAGGTCTTAGAGGGCTTTCACATTGCCTGCTGAAGGTCAGACAGAAATTGCATTTGCAAATTTTTTTTATTTGGTCACAATACCTGAATAGATGTTCTGGCTGCTCGGTTCACAAGTCGTCCTTGTTGCATATTTAATGTATTTACTTTCACAAGTTAATACCAGGTGAATACTGGGCCAATGAACCAAGACATAGTTGTTTGGGCTTACAGTTTTACTTTTCTCAATAATGTCTTTTTTTTTTTAGATAAAATATTATAGAAATTAGACTCTTGAAATGTAAAACTTATTATTTGCAATTTCTTAATATTTCAGACCTACTTCTCTCTCACTGAAAGTAATGGGGTTCTGTGCAGTGCTACAGGGCAGTAGCACTGATGATTTTGCGATTGTCATGTACGCACCAAAGTCATTTGTATGTACTTCTTTTCCATTTTTTGATACTGCATGTAGATGACGAGTTATGTTCTGATAAACTAATGTATAATTCTCTGTATCTGCCACCAGACATTACAGTGTTTTTGCCTCGGTGATCTCTTGTGAATGTTCTGAAAGTTTCCATTCTATACCATCCATTTTCTTACTTGGGCGTATTCACTCCAGCGTTCTCGCGTAAAACTTTCTCTGACCTCTGTGAGTGTCTTCCGACAATTTGGTTCTTTAAGAAGTTTTCATAGTCTGCAGTCTGTACAAGTACGTACCTCTCTGAGGTGTCGGCTGCTGCTGTTTTAGGCTGTTCGCTCTGCTGCAGTGAATCTTTTAGGAAATGGTAAATGGCGAATGGAGTGCTTTGTTGATAGGCGCAGCCAGCGCCATTACGAGTCAGTAAAACAATGAAGTGCTGTGTGTAAGATCAAACCATGTGTCTGTGTCATTTGATGTTGGCTCATTATTAGACTGAAGTATTTGTCGTATGTATAATCTTTGGTCAGGTGGTCCTGACTATGACTATTTCAGTGTTGAATGGTAATCTGTAGCAAACCCCTGCTAAGGCTGAACAACATTTCATTTGAGTCATTGTTATTGTAGAACTATAAAATAAATACTAAATGGTCTGATGAACTGAATCAACAGGTACTTTAGTGTGATGACTGGCTACTGAATTTGTGGAAATCAGTCTCGCACTTTCACATCCAGGTGAAAACATGGTTTACTTTAAATCAAAAACTCCATTGCCGTTGTTGACACGAAGGGGCAGCACCAAGCCACTTCTTTGGGTCTATTTTCTTCTTGTTTTGGTTGGATTGATTTATTCAAGTGCAAATGTATTAGAATAGCTGCACCTTAAATGAGCTCAGTCCAGTGTCCTTATGCAAATAATAATACAAACCCAGACTCTGACTATATTCACTGTGCATCGCTGAAACCCTAATGAGATGGCAAGGCAGAGGATTATACAAGAAGAGGAAGGAGAAGCAAGTCTAACGTGAACATGTTACGCAAACAAGCGATATGAGCAGAGAAGGAATTCGCTGACTTGACGAACTACCTCTCATAAACCTTTGCAGCATTTTTACGGATCACCGTGAATTTAGTGGCAATTTGGAGTGTCTGGTAAACAGGTTGCTATACCTCTTTTTTATGTCTTGATGGAATCAAAGTGAAGCCACTACATCCATCTTCTGACAGCCCCACAGTGAGAATGTGCAGTTATTTTAGTTTGGCTGAAAGTCAGGGAGGTTATGTATTCATTTTATGGCTGGGTGATCTGTGTTGGCGTTTAACGTTTAAATGAGAGTAGTGATGGAAAAAAGTGACAAAAATACCCTTTTGAATTACAGCCGTCATCATTGTGCTCCCTGTTTGTTAATGGTACAGTGTGTGAGATTTGGTGAAATCTAGTGGTGAAGCTGCATGCTGTATCCATCACCTCACCCTCACCCTTCCGAGCATGCAGGAGAACCTAAGGTAGACTTCAGTTGTCATTCAAACTCAAAAGATTTTTAGTATGTCTGCTTTTACTGGGCTAATTTAAGGGTAATGGAAAAAAATAAAACATTGATTATACATTGATGAAAATGTTGGTATGTAATTGTTTTGTAATGTTTTTAGAGGTTACAGAAATGACCAAAATCGTACACTCTGCACCTGTAAGTCCTCTGTTTTCCACACCGCTGGTGTATTTACAGTGTTGAGCTTCTTCAGCATGTTCTCTGTCCGTATTTCAACCTTGACACTAATGCTTCCTTGTTTGTTCGTAGGATAAAGATGAAACACATAATGCTCCTTAGACACGATGCACAGTGTTCACTCTGTACATCTACCTTCATAGAAATGCCTACAGGCCAGGCTTTAATGGAGATATAACACACTGTGGCTGATGAAACCTGATATTGGCCTCGCTTAGTGCAGACTCCTCGATCATTTCTATTATGTTTCATATAACATATCATCCTACGAGATTATTGCTCGGATGACGAATTGGTGATTTCAAGCAATAATGTTTCCATTACAAATAAAGGTTGTTATGGATTGAACACATAAAGCTATACATTTTAAACGTAGGTTTGAATTATAACAGATAACAAGAGCCGGAATAACACAATGAAATGAGGTGGGTATTAACCTTGGCAGTGTCTTGACTATGCACTGGTCACCGCACTAAATGATGCTGTAATTATTCAGGTACAAAATGGCCACTGACACACCTCACACAATGGTCATCCAGGAGGAGTGAAGGGGGGGGGGCTGTTATGATAGATGAGGTGGATCTGTCCCCGGTGTGCTCTGAGGAGATGACAGTCCCCGCCTCTGCCTGGCCTCAGATCCTGGCTTTCCTCTTCTGCATGAAGGGACTTTTGTGTTCAGGGAGGAGTCTGCAGGCTTCATTTAGCAAAGCAGCGGGGAATAATATAGTGCCAACATTTGGACGTGTCGGGTCCCATATCTCCGGCTGCTCTATTAGAAATAGACCCTAGTGTGGGACAATTAACCTCTGGCCCCAGCAGCAGATCTGTGCTGTAACAGCCCAGCACGGGGCCATAAATCAAACCTAGAGGGAGAGGCCAACCCCCCGCCCCCCCCGTCGCCGGTTGGCACCCAATGGACTGAGCTGACATGATGGTGGATGCACTCTGGTCTTATCATATAATCACTCGAGGTGCAAACTTGATTCTAATAGATTGGCTGTAGGCAAGGGCAGTCTGAGCGTGTTTGTGTGTGTGTGTGTGTGTGTGGATTTGCATCCAAAGAAAGTTCAACACCTCAGTCAGATGATAATCTTTTAATCCAAGAGGCAGGAAGAGGAGGAGGATTGTCAGTGATGTTAGACAGCGGGGCTATCGAGAACCTTGATGCTGCTTGTGAGAGCTAATTTAGATATGCCTGTAGCATCAGCAACAATATAAAAATGTAGCACATAATAACATCTACTCCCAGACAGCCAGCATTCCAATGCTAATGACTTTACAGAACCTGGAGGTTGATATTTTCTGCTTTATAATGAAATTGATTTTAAAACCATTCGGCAGCTTAGTGCAGACAGTTATGTTGCCTTCAGGATGTTTTCGAAAACTTCTCATCTAAATGTTTATTTGTCCAGTACTTTTGGCTTATCAACGAGTACAGGTTGGGGATGTTGCAGCGATTCTGGGTTCGAGAGGGTTGTCCACTCCACAGTCAATAGATATTTGTAAATAGTCTGCCAGAAACTAATATCTGTTGTTATTATCCGTAACTAATATCTGTGCAATAGCCTGGCAACTCGGTGGTGCAGTTGCAATGTCGCATATTAACACCAGTGCAAACACAACATGGCAAAAGGTTGTTGTGTTGGGGTATGAGATAGTCAATACTTGCAACGATGCATACAGATGCCCAATGTTGTAAACATCATCATCATCATCGCGCCTGTATTGTTAGCATACTCGTTAGCCTTTGCATGCTGATAACGCCTGCATGTTTCCATGCCAACCTTAAGTGCATTACTGTGGTAAACATTGCATACTATCAGTAAACCAGCATGTTGGTTGGGATTAGTGTGAAGGTCATTGCTTGCAGCTCCACAGAGGTATGATCAGGGCTTTAGAAATTGTATGTATGACATTTGTGTGTGTATACTGTTGAAGTCATGGGGAGGTATAGATAAAGAACTGGTCAGATGCAAATCTGGACTTGATTTCACAATTTAGTGCCTTAAACTCTTGATCACCAAGTTGCCAACTATCGATCATTGAAATCAAATATAAACTGATATACATTTGGGTAATGTTTCTCTTTATTCCATCCTGGTGAAAGATCAAGGTGTTTTTAAAAAGTATTATTTTCTGGTGTTACCAAAAATCTGGTGTCAAATCTATAAAGAATACCTTTTGTTTTGCCCTCCATCTCATTGACCTGTATGATATCAAAATAACGCGGCAATGTCAACAACCTGCAAAACACTGTTATTTATGGCCGCCTGATAAAAATAATGAGACTTACGGCTGTTGTTTTTTTTTGGCCTGTCTGTTTATATTGTTATACTGAGACCATTTGTTTGATGGGAGAATAGAGAAAGGAATGAGCAGCAATAAAGCTGTGGAGCACAGGGGTCACCTTCAGGACCTGCTCGTTGCTTATTCCTATCATTAGCACGTCACGTCTCATGCTGCCCTGCGCCAATTATTACTGACACAGGCTCTGCTCTTATGGCTGGGCTGCTCCCACTGCCCACCACAGGACTGCAACTCTCACACCCGTGGACTAATGTGAAATATGGCAAGAGTTGCAGAGAGCAATGACTGAAGCACATTATTCAGGACCCGAGGGCCATTAAAGCCAGGGCTATTAAATATAATTTGAAAAAATTAGTTTTTTGGCGCCTGGAATAGCAGGTTGTGAGGTATTATGATAATCAAGCAGATTCCCCCGAGTCCCTGCTCTCTCCAAATGTTATTACTGTTTGTGTATGCCTTTGTGAATGAGCTGTGGGACACGCAGTCCTGCTTGTGAATGTTTTATAGTTGGGGTAATTCTCCTCAGATACAGGGGCAATTAATGGTGGTTTTGCTGGGGTGCGCTTTCTTTTGTGCTGTCAGAAATAATAATTGCTCATTACCTGATTGCTGCTGGTTGTTGGAGATTTTGGGCATGCGTGTGTGAACACATGTGCTTTGGTGTTGCACCCAAACCATTGTGTAGGACAGGCATCACTGAGCATTTGTAGTGTAACAAATACTTGAGAGTCTTGAATAACGCATTTTTTTCACATCAGAAACAAACACAGATCACTGATCCAGCCTGAAGAAATGACATGTGGCTACATTTTATATCCCATTGTGGTTGGCTGCTGATTCTGGGTTGTGGTTCAAGTGGGTATTAAGTGTAGGAAGGAAACATATTGGATATACAATTGATTTCTCTCTTGTTTTACCAAATAGGAATGGATTCAAAGGGATGGCTGAAAATAAACTACTGAAATGACATTGACGTAACACAAAAAAAATCGTTAAGGGCTGCTATGTTTAAGAAAGAGAAAGAAAATGTGATATTAGATCAATGAATGAAAAAATTGAATCCGATTTTAAACAAAGGAAAAAAATCCTACATTTGCTCTGGTTCTAACTTCGCAATGAAAATATTTGGTGGTTTGATTTGATTTGAGAAACTGAAATTGGACAACATTAAACCAAATGAAAGAATGAGATCGTATGAAAATGTCATGGTACATTTGACTTTTCAACGACCAAACCAATCTTTAAAGTGACGTTTAACTCTGTCTTTCCAGCTGCCGGCTGCACGTTCGAAGAGGATTCCGACCCCAGCCTGTGTGACTTCACCCAGGCGGAGGAGGACGACTTTGACTGGCTGCTGTTTCGCACGTACAACTCGCCGTACGCCAGCTCTGACCTCCTGAAGGGTGAGTGCTGCTCCCCTCCCCATCCTTTATGTATCTTAAGTTGCTCTTTTACATTGCCTCATATCTGTAGGCATGCAGATGACGTATGATTATCTGACCAGGAGTATGGCTTGCGTACAAATTGCACAGGAAAAGTTGGCGTTAATGTGGCAGAAGACCACAAGTTATTGCTTTAAAACATATCGGCACGTTTCCTTGACGCAATCTGCACATATGGCTGACGTCAGGAAAGTGTGACTGAGTAAGTCAGATCACTCCCAGCAGACGTCCACAGTCTTTAATGCATCAACTTTACCGAAGCGCTCGCCCCGATTTTGTCTACTTCCCGCTAACCCCAAGGATAATTTTATGTTAACCAGCCTCGCAGGACTAATGGGAACCAGCATTTTCCTGCCATCATCCTCTCTACTGGTGGTTGCCAGAGGGAGATGGCATGCATAGTTTATGAGGCGCTCCTCCATCCTCCATCCTCCATCCCTGCATTAACAAATACCTTCAGGGATCTGACAAAGAGAGGAGAGCTGCTGTTTCGGCTGCTCGGCAGAAACAGCCTGTTCAGCGACTTCCGCCGTGGAATCTTGCTGCGAGATTCAAGATACGAACGTTTTGTCAACCAGTCAATCGATCAACGTGTGATCTGGTGGTGACAATTCTACAAGCGCCACGACAAAGGCAGGCAGAGACAGGTAGAGAAATTCCATCTTCGGCAATTTGCAGTTTGAAAGAAAGACCTCACTTCCGCAGCGGAGACATTCAGAAGAACCAATAAGATGAAAATGAACAGATGGAAAAATGACAGGCTAGGATGCAGCCGGATGAAGCAATCATTTCAGGCCTCAGAGGAGAGCTCATACTTTTGCAAATTTTGACTCGAGCAGTCTTTCAAAAACGATTGAAAATTTCCCTCAGGGATAAATGCTGTTATTTTTATTAGCTGTGTGTTTGTGATTTTCATTTATACCACTGAAACGTCTTCCTGTCCTCAGGCGCTTCTCCAAATAGAAATCGCAAAATTTTGACTAATCCGGAATTCAGTCCTTAACTCTTTAAGCGCATGGGCCTCTTCACTTCCACATCATCAGCATTCACGGCGAGAATCGGCCTGCGGTCACCAGCCAGTTCACGGCAGGCGATGGGATAATTAATACGTTTCCCTTTGGGTTTAATTAAAACTCGCTGCCCTGGCATTTACAGCAATCCGTTAGGCTTTCAGGGGAACGGTGTTGCGCAGGTGGAGCGAGGCAGGTATTGTAATCTCCACATGAGGAGAAGGCACGAGAGGCCCCAAAGCAACAACTCCTGATCGATCAGCGCCGAGAAGCCGGAGATGAACCCACTCTCATTTATTATCCACTCATCCCGCGGCTCCACGTCAGTAGTGGCGTATTACTCATGTTCTTATGTGACTGGCATCGTCGTCGGGCGATCGGAGCTGTCTCTCGTCAAGCGCACCTTGACATTTTCACTGTCTTATTCGGAGCGGAGAGCCCTGCTGCGGAAATTGGCCCAGGAAAATGTTTTTCTCATTTTCCTCCACTTCCCTCCGCCTTAATCCCCCCGTGTTGACTTTTAACCGTGTATCACGTTGGGCAGCCAAGGTGGAGGGATAACAAGAGTTTATGAGATAAGGCTATTTACATTGGACCAGTATTAACTTTGTGGGGCTGAGAAATTGGTGTCGAGGGAAGATTAGTAAACACAGCTGAGATAGCAGCAGCTTGTGGCTCCCAGGAGAAATTAGAGGCAACCGTTCCCATGAAATAGGAAATTGTCTCGGAAAGAGGGGCGATAGAATGCGGAGCGACGTTAAGAATGGGGCAATTCTTTGTCGTGTCCCCGTTTCATTTAGATCAGATTGAAAATGTCTGGTCACTTCTGATCATCTTCTCGGTGCCATAATGAGCAAGCAGGGCTGACGGGGAGTGTATCTGCATGTCAAGTACCGTAAACGTCGTTGTCAGAGAGGCTTATTTATCAGCCTCAAGGTGTTGTTGATGTGCTGCACTCTTTGAGCTGTTTTGTTCAAACTAGTTTGAGTGAATAGTTGTATGTGTATCACTTTTGCTGTGGTCATTTTTAGTGATTTGTGTGGACATCTGACCGCACCTTGTAATAACATGTGGGAATCCGAGGAACCTGGGTGGATTCGGACACATATTTTGAATTGCTGCACAGGTCCAGGTCAGGTTTGGTCACACTGGATGAGCAGGCGGTCCGATGCTTTCATACCTATACAGTGAAAATAGAGTGTCAGACCCCCCTTATGTCTCCGGTGCTGCGTCTTGAATGCAGAGGGAATGTCGTCTGGGTCTGATTTAGTGATCAACCACTGACCTGAGAGGTCTATATTTGGCATTTTCTAGATTTTGTGACTCAATGTTTTATTTGAACAATCACCAAAGCATTTTTATAATTAAAGAGTGTCCGACTTCACTCACTGCTCTGTTCACAACACTCTCTGATTAGCTAAACACTACAGCAGTAATAGCCAATTGAGGCCGCAGCCTGGGTGATGGAATGATTTTGATTTTTACTCATGTTTGTTCTGGATACCTGTTACTGGTTCATTAACTTGTAATAACTGACACCTATAAAGCCTCTTCATAAATGTTAATTTCATTACTGTTTTCATGACTAAGCCACTGCTGTAATCTGCTTTATTAGAGCTCTCCTGACGAAGATTGTCATTGTCTGAGGGACACGAAAACCTCTAAGTCATTTCATCAGTCACTATTCTTGAAGACAGTGTGGATGAGACACATATGGGCTCTAACCAGAGTAGCACACACACACTTTACACATGTATACATGCGTATGAGCATTTGGTCGAGATGTGTTAACTGGCTTTACACACAATCAGCAAAGTACCTTTTGAGTTCAAATGGAGCTCAGTGAACTCTCTCTCTCATTCGACCCAGACAGATTCAGACAGAACCACACTCTTATTTATTCATGGCCAAACTGGAATTAAATTGTAGCCAGGACTCGTGTGGATGTCAGACTCCTACCAGCCCAGCGCGAGCGGTAGGTCAGGCATCAAAGATGATGAGCTAACACTAGTGACAGCAGCACAGCCATGGCTGACATGTATCCACCAACATGCACCTGTTGAAGACAACTTCCAAAATAGGACATGACTTGCTGTACTTTTAACCTCAGAGCGCAACACCCTGACAGGAATCGCTGACAGGAAAATGAACTCTCTCAGAAAGTGTGCCGCGGCAGCGAGAGCCCCCTCGGTGTGCGCGACTCAAAGTCCTTGATCAAACAGTGAAGAAAAATAGGTAGTGAGGAACCGCCGGGATTCAATCCAGAGACTTCAGGTCCCTCTTGGGCATTTCAAGCATGCAGTTTAATCAAATTAAAGTTTGTAGCAGGGAACAAAAAAACCCCAAAAAAAACTAGGCTTAGACTGACCAAAGTGACTGCGCTGAAGTTTATACTCGCCGGTCATATTATTAGGTACACCTGTCCAACTGCACCTATCTAATCAGCCAGTCATATGGCAGTAACTCAGTGGACGTGTACGGACGAGGCGGTCTGCTGAAGTTCAACCTGATCATCAAAATGGGAGGAGAATAGTGATTTAGGTGACCTTGAATCAAGCGTTATCACTGGTGCCAGACAGACTGGTTTTCGAAAAACCTCTGATTATCTGGAGTTTTCGCACACAATCATTTCAAGGATTTACTGAGAATTGTGGGAAAATATCCACGGAGCTTTTGTTCTTCGGGGAAGAAAGCCATGTTTATGATGCCAGAGGTCAAAGAGCAGACAGGAAGGCAACAGTAAATCAAATAACCATGTAATTCCAACTGAGGTATGCAGAAGATCATGTCTGAACGAACAACAGGTCAAACCTTAAAGGTGCAGTGTGCAAGATTTCTGTCGTTTTTGTCAATAAATTGAAGTAAAGTAAATATTAAAAAACCATTACATACTAACATTTTGCTAAATGTATAATCACCTAAATGTATTTTTTTTTTTTGCATTACCCTTAAATTAGCCCAATTCATGTATATTTAATGTATATGAGGGGAAGGTCCTCTCTAGAGTGGACGTACTAAACATCTTTTAATGACAACTGAAGTCTACCATAGGTTCTCCTGCATGCCCAGAACTTCACCAGTAGATGTCACCTAATCTTACACATTGCACCTTTAAAGTAGATGAGCTACAGCAGCAGGAGGCCACTCGCTCGCCTCTTAGTGTTCCTAATAAAGTGGCCAGTGTGCGTCTGTCATTGCCAGTGGCTGATAATCTAACTGAGGCATCGTTTCACCTCTGAGCTGAATATCTGAAATTGAAATGTTCAAAATTAAAGCCTCTGTTCCACAAGGTGTGATTTCCCGTCAAAGTGCCTCTGAGCACACAATCCGCACTGCCTTTCTCACCTCAGCAGACGCACAAACCACTACTCTTGGATGTGCATAAATTGAGGCTTTAGTTTCCAGCTGAGTCATTCACAGATTCCCTGTCAGGACTGAAATAGAGTGTTGAAATATGCCACTGATTTTTTTTTTTGTCTCTTTCTTTTTTTACCACACGTTGCATGCTAATTCAGCGCAGAGCACTCTCTCCCCATCACTGTTTGTTAACGTCTTCGGTTCCAACCACCCACACGTGTACAGCTCTAAACGGGAGATGCAGCGAACCATTATTTATCGCAAATCGATTAATCTAGCCATTCATTTCTTCGATCCGATTAAGCAATTATTATTTAAATAGGTGGGAGAAATCGTACAAATGTGAAAAGACACGTCTGAAAGTGACGAAATGACCACGTGCTGCATACGCACATCATGCTGCGACAAGCTCCAGTCAGTTGGCGTGTTGCTTTATTGAGCGGGTGCCACCGTAGATCCTGGGATGAAGACCCCCGAGACGCCCTCAATGGACGGGGATGTCGGATCGGAGCTGGGGTGCGAGGAAGGTTAAGACTTGGATGAAGCATGTCCTAGAGCCTTGTCATGAGGGGTCAGAGTCTGGTCAGTCAGCACATGCTGCAGCAGCACGTTCAATACAACGACCTCACGGACTCAATTCATACAATAAAGCGCAGACAATCCCCCGTCTGTATCCGCGCTGCTCCCTGTCAGTCGGCCGTGAAGGACAATGTCATATCGGCCGGTCTTGAATATCTGTCCCCTTCACCCCTGCCTGGCCTCAGCTATGCACAGCAGACCTGTACATGTGTGTGTGTGTGTGTGTGTGTGTGTGTGTGTGTGTGTGTGTGTGTGTGTACGTGTGTGTGTGTGTGTGTGTGTGTGTGTGTGTGTGTGTGTGTGTGTCTCAGTCTCATTGACACTAACCCAAGATTCATCTGTGTCTGTGGAGGGATGAGGCAGAGCGAGCAGACAGATACATCTGCTGTAGGAGAGCTGTTGTTATCAGAGCTGACCAGCCGTCCTCACTGGTTTAATACTCTATTACACTGCCCTCCTCCACCTTTGCCTTCCGGCATCTAACATTTAACACTCGCACGCACACACGCAGTCCATATCATCTCATTGTAAAGGTCGCCATTTGTCGGAGACATAGAATTCAGTTATTTTTTGCAGTCATAACATATTTGGAGAGATAATGGGTGGCATAGCTTAAAACCTTGCTGTTTGACTTGAAAATATTCTCATTTGTATCCTGCAGATTTCTTAAGAGAAATTGTATTTTAGACTTTCCTTAGTAAACACCATAAATTCACTGAATTGTTTATATGGCGGCTGAAGTCGCAGGGACCCTCATCCAGTGAGTGGAGCAGCTGGGGAGCGATGGTTGTGTTAGTCCGGCTGAAACCAGAGGATGAATGAAGAGAGGGAGGAAAGCAGTTAATAAGAGACACAGAATGTTATTACACTGTGAGCCACCACAGCTGGAAAAGAAGTGAATTGTTTTTACAATAGGCTTTTGTGTGTGCGCTTGTCTTTGTACAAAATAAGTCACCAGTACAGAGAAAGTTTTTCACCAAACTTGTGAAGAGTACTACTGCGGATGATAAACACAATCGTAGGATAACTTCATTTGATGACAAACAAATTGGCTCAAGGTTCATATTTCTAGATTTTTTTTTTTAATTGACATACCAAATCACAACATACATTATCTCATGACACGTGACATCATCAGGTCAGGACCTTGACCTCTATTGTCAGTAAAGTGTGTGTGTGTGTGTGTGTGTGTGTGTGTGTGTGTGTGTGTGTGTGTGTGTGTGTGTGCGCACATCCTGCAGGACCAAGGACGCGGCCTACAGCTCATATAGATCGAACAATCTACATGATGCCCACATGTCTGAGAACTAGAATCGCTCTGCGGAGCGATTCTGCATTGTTGGATTTTGAATGAATGCAGCCATAGTCGATACTTGTCCGTGTCTGATGGCCTCTCTGCTCTGAGTGTGTAGCTGCGTGTGTGTGTGTCTACCTTGATGCATGCATGACACAGACAGGCAGCAGAGCAGAGAGACAGAAAAAGCAACATAACCTTGTCGCTGCTGTGCTGTGATAGAGTCGCCCCACCCTGCGTGCTGTGATTGGCTGGATATGACACCACCACCGCTCAAAGGTGGCAGCTCAGAAACATCAGACTCAAATGGTGAGAAAGACAGTGTGAACGTACAGGCTGAGGGTGACGGGGTCTCCTGCAGCTAAATGAATTGATCGATGCACACCTATTAAGCTTCATGTCTGGATAAAATATGGCACATTTTCTGCATATGCAGCCTGTGCAAGGAGACAGGCGCCTCTCCAGACATGTATCTATATATTGCAGAGATGTGTATTGACACATCTGTCTGTTTGGTGGCCTTCGTTTGTATTTCTTAACATATTTGCCTGTCTCTTCGCTCTTCCCTGTGATAGTCATGTAACTTTAAAAGGAGTTGTTTTTCCACATGAATGACCTCCACATCGCTCCAATGTCAGATATTGGGGAAAAATGTAATATAGTGGTGGGGCAATCCTTATGTACGCCATCTAATGGATCGTTGGCGCTACTGCAATGCAACTCCTAATCGCCCTCATCAATAAACATGGAGCTCGATCTAAGAAGGTTTTATGGTATGGCTTCCGTGTCGATGCTACACACGACCATAAATCTGGCTTTAAGTTTGTATGACCCGACACTTTCTTGGCTTACCTTAAACGTAATATTATAATCCATGTACCATAAACCTGCCACATTATGGGGGTTGGTTATTGTATTCAGCTGTTTTTTTTTTCCCGATCCACAGCCAATCTGCTGATGGAGAGAGATGATTTCATTCAATTAGTTAAATGAGGGACGCACAAACCCACTGTATGTGCAGGTTCTTAATATACCGCCGTGGAGAGACATTTGATGTTACGCAATGGTGTTTGAACAGAATCATCACGTTGGGTTTCAATGACAAGCAGCTTGTAAAGTGAATCACTGGTAATGACGGTTGTGCTCTGCGTGCGAGTTAGCATTAACATTAGCCTCACGCTGATTGTATGAGCTGTGAATCCCGGAGGCCTCAATTCATACGCTTTAAGCTCTTAAGCTCATAACGTCACGATGGACTTAAATGTTTAATGTTTAATGAGATTTCCAGCATGTCTGTTGCACAGCTTGTCTGTCAGCTGCGCAACAACTGCGACCTCGGCTTGAGCTCACGCCAAGAGCACAGTGTATATATGACTCGCCACTTGTTGTGCCGCATGAGCAGAAGAAGACGATCTGACATTTCGTCCTTGTTTCACGGCATTACTGCTCGAGGTTTATCGAACAGATCAAATCAATCAAGAAAGTTTTGAGTGAAATTTGATGGGCATTCAGAACTGGACTCCTTCACATACTAAGCCGCCCCCCTGCCTCGGATCTGTTCCATAGAACAACAGCTGATCAATAACTGATTATTCACCCATCTGTCGCCATGCAATCTGAAAACGAACAGTCTCTCCTCGAGGTGTTAAAATATTTTCAGAGTTGTTAATGTTTTGTGGTGAGAGGGGGGAAAAAAAATGAGTGAGGACCCGAAAGGGAGCGCAAATATATGGAGCTTGAAGTCATGGCTGAGTAAATCTTATTAAAAAGTCATGTAATGGCCCAAGCAGGGTTTCAGTTTTATGGGGGAAAGCTTGGCTCCAAGGCCAAAAAGTGTGCGATGATGAATGAAATTAGAGACGAGATAAAGTGGCGTGTTGTTTATTTCCAGGGACGCTGATTTTTCTGTTTTCTTTGTGATGAGCTGAGGAGCCTCTGTTTAAAGGTGCAGTTTGTATGATTTGTGTCATTTTTGTCACTTCTAAAAATATAACAAAACAATTTTATACCCACATCTCCATGAATTTATTGTCACCTAAATCTTTTTCCATTTCCCTTAATTGAGCCTATTTTTGTATACTTACATGAGGAGCGGGTCCTTCTCGATGGAGGTCGCCACGTTTTTACTGTGGTAAAAGTCGACATACTAAACATCTTTTTTTCAATGACAGCTGAAGTCGACCATTGGTTCCCCTGCATGCTCAGAAGTGTGAAGGCGAGGTCATAGACCTCTAGATGTCACCAAATCTCACACACTGCACCTTTAACTGGAGAGTCATATTCATCATTTAGCCTGAGTTACAGGGGACAACTGTTCCCTTGAAGAAATTCATGTCCGTCCGACGCGCCGCTGAAGAACTTGAAGGGTTTTCGTTTTTGACAGAATGTTCCGCCATCTGATTTCCCTAATTAACACACCTCCACTCCGAGAGAGAGAGAGAGGGGGAGGGGCTACTTAGTGGAATCTGCAGCTGAAGTATTCGGCGGGACTGAAAAACCTTGCAGCATGAGCGACGGCCAAGGACCGGGCACCACTCGCTCACAGGGATAATTACCTTCCAGTCTTTTTTGCCTTGAGGCAAAAAAGACATT
This sequence comes from Chascanopsetta lugubris, assembly GCA_016785325.1. Classification (NCBI taxonomy): domain Eukaryota; kingdom Metazoa; phylum Chordata; class Actinopteri; order Pleuronectiformes; family Bothidae; genus Chascanopsetta; species Chascanopsetta lugubris. Next base: position 19,829 of record JAFBJT010112260.1, on the reverse strand, counting down.
TATTGATCGCAGATGTGTTGTATAAACGACTGAAAGCTCAGCGGCCTTTTTGAAGGATCTCAGAAATGTATGTCGCGACGCACAGAAGCTTTTTTAAATACTCACCGAGGCAAAGGTAAGGAGGAATGCGAATGATATCCGAGGCATATTTCAGAGTGGCTTTCCAAGCAGACGCCCTGCCATTTGTGGAAGCTCGCAGTCTAACTGGATCATATCCTGTGACTGGAGCCCCGTCCACACGGAGACGCGTTTTGGTGAATCCGCCAAAGCATTTTATCGACTGTGCGTTCTGTCTACGGGAACGGCGAATGCGAGGTGCACAGCTACAGCCAATGACTGTTTTTGTATTCTTCTTCTCCGTTTTTGGGTGTATTTCTCGACTACAGCGCCACTCAGGCCGGGAGGCTGTACTACAGCGCTCTCAGTCGTTCTCATGTATGCCGCCTGGACGGAATTTCTTTTCAGAACGACTCAAAAAAAGATCGTCCTCGTCTCCGTGTGGACGGGGCCTGGATCTTTCTGTTCTGTGCCTGTGCACAGAGGTTGAGGTGAAAGGTAGATATGGTAATGTGGCCCCTTTTTGGCTTTAGTTTCTGTCTAATTAGTGTCACTTTAAAGGGCTTTTCTGCGCCAGTTTGCTGGTTTAACAACATAATTGAGGCTCTGGGAGCACACACATCCCGCGCGTGCTCCCAGAGCCTCATACACTTTTGTCCAAGGCCAAATGCACTTTTGCGGTGATTCACCACAGCACAGGTGAGATGAAGCGGCCGGTCACTTGTGTAATGATTGGGCTCATACAGCAGTGGGCCGCGGTGGAGCTGGGTCATCCTCACAGGGCACACAGTGGGTTCCTGCCTGCACATAATTGGGTCTTTGGACGACTTGATTCGCTGGAGATTTATTGTAGCAGCTTTATTGTTTACGTTACTTGAAACAATTTCCGTTCGGAGAGCAGCGAACAGCAGGGGAAGCTGAACCGCAGAGTTACAGCACAGACGTGAAAGTACTGCAGCTCCTCCTCATATTCTCTGTCAGTGAGGAAAGTTTGTGATTCCAATTGGAGAGGCTTTTTTTTTTTTTTTTTAAGTTTTCTTTCATTGCAACGATTGCAATATTCTCTGTTGAATGATGCCGTGGTGCCCCAGCCTTTTGTTTTATTCAATCTGTTGCAGATAGATAGTATCGCGTCTCAGAGGCTGCACCACAGTTTTTTTCTGAGCTTCACACTAACGTGCTAAACTTGACGGCGAGAAGATGCTTATGTCATGCAGATATTTGTTTACTCCGAGGGTCAATTTCATGCTCGTCACTCTTTAATTTGTACACGTTGCCTCCGAGACAACTTATTAAGAAACATAATGTGTCAGACCACATCTATGCTGATGACACACACACACACTTATGTTTCCCTGATGGTCTGAACCTTGTTGACGTACTCAAGGATGTGTATATCCTCTCGACTCATAATTCTTTACAGCTAAACAGAGACGCTGTTAGAAATCCTGATTTACAAGGACATACACTGTACATGACTTCATTCTTCTTAAGAAGGAACCAGTGTTTAACTCTCTCTCTCTCCTCTGTATTGTGGACAGTTGTACTTAATTAGGTTGTGTCTACTCTGCGCATAAAAATTTTTAAATTACGACCTTATTTATGTGTATGTTTGTACTCTTCTTGGCACAGGAAAAAAAATTTTTACATTTATAATGAGAAGCACCCTCCACCCATGGTAGACTTTATGCTCGGGTGTCACAAAGGTGCAAGTTACCATTTGTATGTGGGCCATTTTGGCTTCATTTCCAAACAACAGAAGAAAGTGTAGATGTGTCATTCCTCTTTTTATACAGCGAAGGATCTGGGAAGAACGGTCGGACAGGAAATCTATTTTTCTTTGTCCAAACTGTCATCATCATACGAATTTTGTATTGATCTTACACGTTGATCTCAGTCTCCGAAGGCACATCAAACACCACAATTAAGACATATCGCCAAGGTAGGACGCTTTTATTTGAAAAACAAGTCGACGCGTTTACTTCCAGTTGGCGTAACCTCTGTCACGTGTCTCTCACAGGAGTTCTCCAACAAATGTTTTGATTGTGTGCAGCTACTCCTCAAGACATCTGCCACAGTCTGAACTAGAGGGGGAATATGACCACCTGTGCTGTGGTCATTACACCGGTTCTGGTATCTAAGCCGTGCTGAGTCATTTATGATCAAACACGAAGAGTCCAGATTGTCAAAGTCGTGAGGAAGGACTGTCGAGGGACTATGAGTGTTTGTACTAAATTTAACACCAATTCATTCAATGGTGGAGGCAATTCACTGTGGTTATGGCCTCAGTAAGTCGGACCTTCATATCAAGTTGCCTTATTAAGTATTCCAGAAACACGAAAGTGATAATTATAATACACACAAATAAAAGTGTTAATGCATAGAAATCCAAATTCAGAGCTAGACAGAATCATAACCATCATTACATGTGCATGTCACAATTACACAATATAACATTAAAGGTCCACTTTGAGAGATTTACATGGAATAATTTATTATGATATTGGTAAAAAAAGAAAAAAGTACTGTTATGTATGTGCTGCATGTTTTCATTATTCCAGAGTAAGTCACATAGACAGCCATGTTGCCCCACAGTAGGGCAGAATAGGCAGATAAACCAAACAACAATGGGCTTTAATGATCTCACTAAAGGCTGAAATAGGGTTCTGCTCCACATTTGGAGGGTAAAGGTCAGATGAGGGGCATCAATCAGCAAAATGCAACTCGACCACTTGATGTTGCCAAATCCCACACACTGAACCTTGTCATATGTCATACCTACTTCTCATATCCAGACATTTCAGAATGTACATACACATTGCAGGGACATAATCAAAATAACCGTTTTTCAGGCCGAGGCTCAGACTCTACAGGTCACATGGATGCTCGCACAGCTGCCGAGAACTTTGTATCATCAAATCTAAGTCCCCCGCACCGTTTCTGTCTAAGTGAGTACAAGATTAACGGAGTTAAATCATCGTTGTAAATCAAATGTGAACGCTTGAATGAACGGAACACTTTGTTCCCGTCGGCTTTTAGGATGTTCCTTTTAATATTTGACGCTCTCTTTCTTCTGATATCCTCCTCTTTCCTCGCTAATCCCACGTTCCCTCTTTGGTGAGCTGGACGCAGGAGATGGGACTAAGCTTGTGCGGCTGGTTACAGGATGTGTGTTTGGATGTTTCCCAACCTCTGCACACGCCTCCTCTCCTCTGCGCCCACACTTTGCTCCACCGGCTCCCTGAATGTTCACAGAATGTTCACAGATCACAGGCTCATGGGCCTTGGCAAGTTGTTTGAAACAGTGTTTCTTAAGATTCTCTTTGTGTGCGCGCCTGAATTTATCCATCACCATACACATGAATTTTAGAAGGGAAAGAAAACGTTCAGCCAAAGTCGAGGATCTGAATTCACAGCCACAGAAAATGACTCAGACCGTTATGGGCTGTGTCGACTTAATCGAAGAAAAAAATATCGGTGGCCTTCAAAAGGGAATTGAACACAGGCAGATGAGATGTTAGAGCATTGTTATTCAGTGTAAGAAAACGTTCAAACTTTTTATAGCCGCAACTTCTTTATACACTAAAGAAACCCATTCAACTCAAAGGTGCAGTGTGTACGATTTGGTGACATCTAGAGGTGAAGTTGCATGTTGTATCTAACACCTCACCCTCACCCTCCTTAGCATGCAGGAGAACCTATGGTAGACTCTAAGCTACTGTAAAATCATAAGGGTAATGGGAACAAAAATACATTGAGGTGATTATGGAAGTGTTAGTTTGTATTTGTTTTGCATTATTGTTTTCTACCAATGGAAGTGCCAGAAATGACCAAAATCTTACACACTGCACCTTTTTAAGACAATTTCCTTTTAAACATCTCCAGCAGCCTTTACCATATCAACTCTCCCTCCTCTGGTTCTCACTAGGAATTTATAGTTGTTGGCTAATTGTAATGCTTTTCAGTTTTATTACTCTGTAAAGCACTTTGAGTTGGTTTTATGAGATTGTGCCTCATAAATAAGCCCGAACGTGAACCTGTGACACAGTGCGGCGTTAAACAGATACATTTGCTATCCGATGTGCAATTAAAAGCTACTAATGGCTGCACAGTGTTTATTCATGAATTGGAGGTTGATTTTCCCAAAGTAGAAATCAGGCTTTGCACGTATTCAGACAGCCGGCTGAATACTCTTTGGACATGCATTATAATTGTCAATTTTCGATTCTTGCATCCCACTGTAATATCCTTCAACAACATTAAGTGTTAATATAAACAGTTATGTATGCGTTTTGCTCAGACTCACCCATCTGTTTCCTTGACAGCAACATTTCAATGAATTGCTGTTAATTGAACGTAACACTGGACAAATATTCTATTGCCATAGCAACAGTGTTGATGTGAATCTGTATTTGTAAGCTTAGCTGTACATGGATAAAAGGAAAATACACACACTCAAAATGCGTACTACCCTATTAGAGCGGTGAACCACTTGATGCATCAGAAGCTTGATCTGCTGCAAAGTAAATAAATGATATAACCTTCATATACCTTAACATTCAGCCATGACTCACATGAGCCACCATCTTATGAAGCATGCATAGAACTGATTGGCAGAGTTTATATTTATATCAGCAATGGCTATTTCGTAGTGGTAGAGAAGGGCAGCAGAGCAGAGAAGGGTTGTCGGCCTTCACATTAAATTCCACTCGAAGCATATACAGTTGCTATTGTGTATATAACCTATGTCAAAGAGCAGCAGCTCATGAATGAAAAAAAAAAAAGAAAAAGAATTCAAGATATGAGTCATAGCGATTTATTGAAATTCCAGTCTGTTTACATCCTCCTGTATCGCTCAACTCTAAACTCATTCTGCTACAGGATCAGAACACTGCTCTTGTTATTGCCAACTTGCTGACTCGCTGTTTGAATCGCATTACTCTCCAGTGTATTATGCTTTATTTGCATTGTGAGGCTGACTGCTTTTCTGCAGGGAAATAAGAGTGTTGCAGCGATCTCCTTTGGGACTGTGAATCCACCACCGTCTGTTTATGAATGTAGTGCCCCCGCTCCCCTGGGATCCTCGGTTCATACTTCAGGAGTCCCACATGGCAAACTCTTAGCATTCTTAAAATCCCTCCTCCTATGGAGCATCTATTTACCCTTGGACCTTTGCATTTTGAATTTCACACTTATAAATCATGTAATAACAGCTCTGTCTGACATACTTTTCTAATGAATATTTCCACTAGCCAGAGCTCTGGAGCTGGCGTGGTGGCTTTTCGCACCTGTGTGGGCAGGTGTGTTTATGGAGAAGTGAGACTACAACCGGCTGCTGCTAGCAAACACCAAATTCCTGTCTTTATTGTCATTTCTTTTCTTTGTGGCAATGCTCGAACAACAATCGTGAGCCAGGCTGCACGGGCCAGCAACGGCAATCTGACTACGATTCACTTCACTGCCATAAACATCTACTTTTTGGAACTTACCCCAATGCTCACTGAATGTATAGCGTCAGCCATTAGGAGAATCTTGGCATCGCACTCTTCATGTGCTCATGAAAAGGTGAACACCATTTATTTAAAGCCAGGCAGCCTCTCGTCACAAAGGGGACACTTTGTCGGGAGCCAAGCTCATTTCCAAACCCATCCTTGAAGTAGGTGAGTCTGTGCCGCCGCAGAACTGCATTTTAAAGACACTTTTTGTGAATTCCAGGGATTCGCCAAAGTCAAAACTTGAGGGTAAAGTTAAAACTTCATCGTTATAATTTCAAGCCCATTGAAAAAGTAACAGTATGTTCCTTTTTTGTATCAAGAACAAATCATCCCATTGGTCCGGGCTGTCACTTTGGCAGTGCCGGTGATGGATTTATGCTTTAGGAGCGAAACTGCAGCACACGCCCTCAGTATCTTCACAGTAATAGGATGAAAAGTGCCAGATAATGGCCGAGATGAACGTCTCCGCAAACGGCGCAAGCTCGATTCGCATGCAGCCGTCGATCCGCTGCTCCGAGACTTAATGATTTCTGTCTACTCTGTCTTTGGACGTCGTAGGTGGGTATCCAGTCTGGAGGAGCGGCTCTGAGTGTCGGTTATTTCATCTCCATCGGTTGAAATAACATTGATTTGGGGGATGTAGGGTCCTCTCGAGTCGTCATCTTGGCTGGAGACTCATGAAGTGCCAGAAGAGTCCTTGAGAGAATAAAGGAGCGAGGACAAAGCGTTTTTATTCGCCCTCCCCCTGTTTTCCTCTTAATCTCTCATCCATTCCTGACATTCTCATTCACACGCTTCCTCTCAGGTGCCATTAATTCAGCAGTGTTACCATAATAACTCTCGTCGTGCACAACACTCTGTCCGTAATTGATATGTCGGCATTGCTTCTGGGTGGATCCATTTGCATTAAATCGTGTTAACTGATATGATAATGAATGTGAAAGGCCTGATGCAAGCAGAATGACTAGCCGGAGATGGATGGCTGTTTGAATTATACACAATAAGTAATATATTATATCAGGTCTCAGGGGTGCACTGCTCTGCATGCATTTGTTGCTTGTCTCCTGCTCCCATCAGCCTTGGATATAAATAGTCTTTGTCCCATCTGGCATCTCCGTCTTAATTTTCCTTCAATCCTTAATGTCTTTCCTCGCCACTTCTTCATTTGTGCCGGTGATGAGGGGAGAAAGAAATATAAGGGCACTGACATCAGAAGTGAGACGAACTGAAGTGTTCTCCTGTGATATTTCAGCTATTGTTTTTATACCTGGTGTTTTCAAAGTGATTTAAGACGCACTCCCTCCATCTCCTGTGTGCCAGTGAGTTTAGTATGCTGTCCATCTCTCTGCTTTTAGCCAGACTGTTGATAATTAGCTCCTCAAGCTCCACCAAACTTTATTATTCTCCATTACCACATATGAAAAGCTCATTGCCTTTCAGATGAGTTATCACTGTGTGAAGGGCTCGAACGACGATGGGACACCACAGACGACTAAAAACAAAGATGAATTAGCCGCAGTCAAGCCGCTGGCTTTATTTAAATCTAAATCATTTTCTCTTTTGTTTTCAACGTTATTGAGCTTACGTGAGGTAGAGAATGCCTGATCCCACCACATAAACTCTATTATCTGCAGTTCAATGGCTGTCTTCTTTCTTTTGAGGCACAAAGAGGGAATGATGTAAGAACCGAATGGATTTTGTGATAAAAACCCATAAAGGAACATTCCTGTAGTGGCTGCACCTCTCTGCCAATTGTAGTGTCAATCATTTTAAGATGGAATAAATGCACTGAATAATGCATTTTCAATGATGTATATTGTTAGTGGGGGAAGATTACAAAGAATACAAAACTAGGACTTAATAAATAAATAGATAAATAGGATCAGTAAATAGAACTTTGGAACTAAACTCTCATTGTTTAGTTTGTCCATTCTGAGCTACTTTAAAATCAATGGCTGAAAAATCGCAGCCTCCAAAGTGAGGACCTTCCCCTGATGTTGATATAAAACAATTCATATAGAATAGAACAGATGAATAGAACATTATTTATCCCACAACGGGGAAATGTACATGTAATATTTACATGTATCAACAAAAACATATCAATTATATTAATAATAAGATGTTCTAATTATGTCAATAGATTGGATTAACCTACACTGGACAGATATAATGTAATAATGTTGAAGTATAAATCCTAATGAAATCAGTGTTCACTTTTCAATCCTGACATCATGATTTAAATCATTGACAGTACAGACAGTGGCTCATTGTTAAAAATTCAAACATGACCTATGTTGTGTGTACTTGTTTTGTATACTATATTGTGTTACACATTGAAGTACACATCATATATCACACAAATAAAATGATAAACCCCTCAGTCCGACTGTCTAACACTGAGGGAAAGACTGTGAGTCCCCACTGTTTCTGCTGGAAGTCATTCTATGGGTTTCTCCTCAGCGAACTAAATAACTCTCACCATTCATTTTGTGGGAGTGAATACTCCTGATATTCCCTCATATCTCTTCTACTTGACATCGGTCTATAATTTCCTTAATGGTGGTAACTTGTTAGAACCCACAGAATCGCTGGAGAAGACCCTTTGTAGATAAATGAACCAACGTGTCAAACCCTCCTGTAAGCCACACTCCACATTCAGTTCTTCGCTCCTCTTTCCACATTGTGATATACGCACCAATATCTCTTCCCCCTTAATTGAAAAGGAAATAAAATGGCCTTCATCGCCGTAATAATTAAACCTCAGCTCAGACACGTTTTCAGCGGCGACTCTGCAGCCGTAGACTTGACTCTTCATCTTCGCCCTGCTCATCGAACAGAGGGATTAGAGGAGGAAGGCCGGGCTCACACGGGGCGTCCTTGCTATCATCAGAGAGTGGGGGATGATGTTATGTCTGAGAAGATTACACGTGTGTGTGTGTGTGTGTGTGTGTGTGTGTGTGTGTGTGTGTGTGTGTGTGTGTGTGTGTGTGTGTGTGTGTGTGTGTGTGTGTGTGTGTGTGAAACACAGGAGCCGGAAAGGCGAGACCTTACTTACTTACTACCCCACCCTAACCCTCTGCCCTGATTGTAAATGCCAGGCTCGATGGAGAGTCTGGGAACAGAGAGGAACGGAGGTGACAGCGGCCTGTGGAATGAGAGATATTCATTTTGAGGAGTGCCTTGTGTGCTTTTATGGCGTCTGTAGGATGAGTACATTCGATTCCAGCGTTCGCAGTCGCCCTCATTACACTTTTTACTGCCTCCATCAAATCTGCTCGCTGCCTCCTACCTCCAGAAATATTGAGCGCAATTATAGAGTGTGAGTGACATAAAGCCGCGGCCGTCTTTTGTGATAATGATCAGAATGCGGTGCGTTGCAGCCTCGGCGCGAGGCCTATCCATTTTGCAAGGGGGAGAAAAAACAAAAAAAAACACCCAAAATCTCCAAATACTTTGAGCAGATGAAATAAGATCGGAAGCAGCGGCGGCGAGCGAGCTCCATTGTTGCGTCCCGGTCCCCCTGGTTTGTGTGTTTGTTATTGTGGTGAGGAGCGTGTCCCTCAGAAGAACGCTCCCAGGTTGTTACAAGCTAATGACTAGTGGGGGGTGGGGGGGGGGTTCTCCACGAGGAGCTGTCTGACAGCATTTGCTCGGATGCTAACATCAGACGATGGGAAGATGGACGACGGCACGCGCTGTAAATCGTCGCCTCGCCAACACACGCGCACGTGTGAAGAAGCCTGGCACGGCGGCCTCTCGGCGCCACACCGCCGCGCACACGCACGCACGCGCACAATATCCGCTGACTCCTCGTTTGCGTAATTCAGTTAATTGATTTATGCCAGGAAACATGAGGCGGCCATGCCGGAAGAATCGGCTGCTTTGCCTCTGTGTCACTTTGTGTCGTCCCATAAAGTGAAATCTGGAAGCTCTGCATCAGTTTTATCGTGACAGGACAATTATGAAGTTCCCAGCTCCCACTGCTGTGTGGGATGCTTCCTTGTCACCTTGCTGAGGGCCACGCTCTCTAAAGGGAGCCATAGAAAAAGCCATAATCGTTACTTTGGTGGAAACTCATATCCTTTTATGCTTTGCTTGTCGTGTTTTTCATCGCAGCGAAAACAGGCGGATTTCAAAAATCCAACTTGTGGGCGACATAACGGTTCAAAAGTCTCTCTCATGAACGTCATCTCTGCGGAGGGGAACCGTCGCTCCTCTAATCTAATGGTGTGTTCTCTTTGAGGTGGGAGGGGCCATGTGTGATGTGCAGCTGGATGGCCCTCAAACGGCGGCAAACACACTCTCCCACACACAGCTGCAGGATTTGTGCTCATCGCCTAACCCGACTTATTTGAGGTCTCTTTGAAAGTAGGAGTTGTCCCCCGCCCAGTATCATCATCACACACGCACACACACACACACACACACACACACACACACACACTCTGTCCGTGGGCATCCCTTTTTTTTTTTCCTCCAAAATATTCCATCCCTGTCTAACTCTCTTTGAGCTTTATTTCACACCCAGCTGAAGCAGGGCATTGAGAATGAGATGACATGGCAGTTCTGTTCCTGAGCCCTTGTTGGTGCATTATAAATGCCTGTGCTCACGCTGGCATGCTGCAAACACAGTGCTAGACTAAGATCTCAGCTGTAATTCCCTCGAGAGGCAAGCTGTTTCGTGGCAGGGCCCGAGCAGCCCCAACACCAGTAACTGTTGTCCCAGTCTGCGTTCATCGCTGGAGGCATGTGTGTGTGTGTCTCTGGGTGTGAGAGCTCCGCTGTGTTGTCTGCCGCAATGTCAAGACACTCCACGGAGACCATTGTGTACTCCAACTCCCCACACAGTTGAGCTGGCGTCTGCACTCGCGCCATCTCTCTTTCCCTTTTTGTTTTTATCGGGACTCTCCTCCCGTCCTCGTAATCCCGTCCCGTCCTACCCAGTGTCAAGGAGTACAGCCGAGCCAATTAGAGGCTAATCTAATGACGCGCAGCAATTTCCACAATGCCTGTCTGTTTTTAATTGAATTAGGAGGGCGAGCAAAATAAAGCAGATATTCCCCCGCACATTTCTCCGGGGTTTGATTACAAAAGAAGCCCGGCGCTGATCAAAAATTCCAGCGGCGGGGTCAGAGTGGTGCTATCTCCTGCGATGATTAGAGGGCCAGATAACCGAGATTTATTAGCCACACATCCCCACAATTCATTAGGAAGCCAGGCCAGACTAATCCGGTTTCCGCGGGCTCGGGCGGGTCGAGCCTCCTCGCACACACTCGCCGAGAGGAGCGGAGGAGCACTTCAAAGGCGAGTCGTATAAAGGCAGGCTTAACTCAGCACCCACATATAAGTGTGTGTGTCTCGGCGAGGTATAATTACTGCGTCTGTTGCCTGCGTTTTGCAGCAGCATGTGTTCAAGTGTGTGTCTGCGTCGAGCCCGTTGGAATAATACCCTGCAGCAGCTGTTATTAATGCATGCGTGTGGATGGACACATACACAGCCGAGGCCCTGCCTGCTTGTTTGCACTGCAGCTGCAAATCCACCCGCCGACGTCTTAAGCGTGGGGGCTCAGTTCACGCTGCAGTTCAAAGGCTCCTCTCTAATGCTGCCGGCTTTTGGCCGTTTTCTCTCTCCTCCTTCCCCGCGGCTCGATTGGGCTCCGTCTCGGGGAGACCCCGTGCCCCCGAGAGGCCCGAACAGGTCGCACAGCCACACAGAGGCATGCGGTCTGCTCCGCTTGTTTTTCCGGCACAGTTGGCATTTTGGTCGCGCGCGACCTTTGCCCCTGCCCCCCCCCCCCGATAAAGGTAGCTTATACAATCAAGAAGATGGTGGAGGAAATGTGCTTTTTTTTATTAGCTCATCTGTCCACCCCCGAGGTCGGTGCCATTTTTGGATGAAAACGTCCAGTGACAGCTGAAGCAGAGGTTGTGCACCGAAAACCTACAGATGCAGTGTTCAGCTCGTGATAAGCGTCTGTATAAAGGTGCAGTGTGTACGATTTTGGTGGTTTTTGTGACTTCTAAAAATGTTGCAAAACATTAACATGCTGACGTTTTCATGAATTTATAATCACCTAAATGTATTTTTCCCCCATTACCCTTGAATGAGCCCATTAATGTATATTTACATAAGGGGTGGGTCCTCTTTACAGGGGGTGCCATGTTTTTACAGTAGCCCAGAGTGAACATACTAAACATCTTTTGAGTTTTAATGACAACTGAAGTCTACCATAGGTTCTCCTGCATGTTCAGAAGGGTGAGGTTGAGGAAATGGATACAACATGCAACTTCACCTCTAGATGTCACCAAATCTTACACACTGCACCTTTAACTGTGCAATATTATTCAGGACTTTGCAGGGAAAGCTCATTAAGCACCGAGTGGAAGTAAGACCAGACCATATGGTACTAAACCTTTGAGAAACTAGAAATCTGTTGTCATTACGACCCACAAAAGTTGATGTGTAAATCAGAGGAGCGTGTGCCAAAGCTCTGCCTCACTCGTTTTATTTAGGTTTTGGAAAAGTGGAGTATGCGTCGTGATGAAGATATTTTTAGACTTTGACTGAAAAGCATGCCGCAGCAGGAGAACGTGTGATTCAGATACGTACTCAGGAAAATAGCTGGAAGCTTCTGGTGAGCGGTGACATCCGGAAGGGAATAAGCCGGTGGCCGGACATGTTGTAAAAGTCCTGCCACACAAATCACCGAGTTTTCGAGTGGGGAATGAGAATAATGGCATGACAAATAAATAGCGGTGTTACTTTTTTCAGTATGACCTATTTAAAGTAACATGCCCAAAAGTGCTTATCACCAGATTCATGTTTTCTACATGTACGACACCTCAATGTGTTGTCAGTTTTTGCATTTGTCACGTCAGACACATTATGAGCTTTTAGCGTATTTCACATGGACTCACTCTAACTCTAGTTTTAGGAGCTGAGAGGAAGACAAAGCTCCAGAGAACGTCTACGGCAAATTAGTTCAATTAATGTCTATAAGAAGATTTAAGGTACAGAATGTAGGATTAAGTGATGTCTAGTCGTGAAATTCTAGAAGAGCTAGATGTCTCTCACCTCAACTCTTCCTTCTAAACATGTTAGAGAACACATGGCCACTTGCTTTGTCCTTTTAGGGTTGAAGTAGAACACTGCTCCTTCTTTAAACTGGGTTTCTTAACTCACTGTCTTTGTCTGTGTAAACAAGTTAGTGTTAACAAGCATAATATAGAAGTCAATGTAAATGTATATTACATGATTCACCACAGCTGTTACAAAGAAATCCATCTAAACCTCCCAGTGCATATTCATTCCGCATAATCTGAACATGAAAGGTTAATGTTAAACCTGACTGAGAGAACAGAGTGAATTCATTATACTTTAAATAAGTAGCTGAACTACGCTGTTATGTGACATTTGACATTTTTGGATCCACCTCTCGACCCGTACACACTTACACAAGGAGAAAGATTGCAGAATTGATTTGCATAATATGATCATATGATACTGTATCTGGCTGCATGATAATTCCTCTCTGGAGATTGTTGTGCGCCCAAGATTAATGCATCCCGTGAAAAAGTGCCACAGATATTCAAGATAAGTCCATTTTCTTTACAGTATAAAAGCCCGATATCGCAGATTTACCTCGGGGGAGCACAGTTACAATCTGGATAGCGCAAAGCGCTCTCCGTCCTAACGCCCTCAAATCGGATAAAGCAACACTTATCTTTATATAGTTTGATCGATGTCCCGGAGAAGTCCTGGAAATGTCCTTGTGGCTGTGAAGTCCCCAGACTGGCTGAGACGGAGAGTATAGTGGCTCTCCTCAGCTGCACCATGAGGGGATTTGGTTCACCGTGGACTTTGTAGCCTCCAGGTGTGTATAAGGGTCATTGTGTGCGACTGAAGCAGTATATATAGGTGTGTGTGTGTGTTTGTGTGTGTGTGTAGAGCTGAAAAGTACAAGCTCAGCGAAACCTCCGCTGGATAAAAAGAGGTTAAAACAGACTCTTGAGTGTAGATGATGAACAGCGCACCTGTCCAAACCTGGTAAAGTTAGGTTTTTGCAGCTTAAAGATGCAGTGTGAAAGATTTAGTGCCATCTGGAGGTGATGTTGCAAGTTGTACCCATCACCTCACCCCCACCCTTCCGAGCGTGCAGGAGAACCCGTGGTAGACTCAAAAGATGTTCTTCTACCTCCACTCTGGGAAAAACATGGCGGCCCTCGTATTGAGGAATTGCTCCTCACGTTGATATATATTAATGCGTTGATGACAAATTCATGAAAATATCATGGCGTGATATTGTTTTACGATTATGTTTAGAGGTGACAAAAATGGCTGAAATCCTACACACTGAACCTTTAACCAAGTTATTCCTGAGTGCTGCACTTCCTGGCTGTGTGTACTGTACAGCCAGCAGGCCCGTCCTTAGGTCTCCGTCCATCTGGCTCTTTTGTTGACTGGAGACAAACTGGCTGATGAGCGCAGCGTGGATGTAAAGCCCCCGGCTCGCAGGGGCTCCCTCAGGCTGGGGGAGCTTGGCGGAGCTTTTCAGAGCTACTCTCGCGCGAAACCCTCTGAAAGCGAGAGCGCGGTAGTCTCTGTGGCTGCCTAATGGCCATGCTTCTCCGCTTCAGAGTCTGGCAGTTGACAGCTTCTGATCCTTTTTAAGCAAGAGGTGCGGATAAAAGCTCTGGCAAGACAACGAAGAGAAGCAGAGTGTGAGTTTGTTTGGAGAGATTTAGAAAGTAGGAGAGTCAGGGAGGGGTGTGTGTGGGCAGGGGGGAGGTTTTGTGCGCTGTGATTTATTGATTATTTTAAAGTGAGCTTTGTATAACCCCCCCCCCCCCAATGATGAACCCCCCCCCCCCAAAAAAAATAAAAAATAAAATAAAATAAAATAAAATAAAACTAGAAAAACAAAAAGCTTCTGAGTCTTCCCGTGAATGCTGGTCGCACCAGTTTGGCAAATATTACGGGCATGGAACTCCCTCGTGGTGTTTGACGACAGAAAATACATCGCAAGGAATACTGGGAGAAATGAGATATACTCATGTTCAGAGGTTATTGTTTGCTTATTTCTCCACGGGCCATTTACAAGGACGCTCTGTACCATCAAAATGCAGATGAGGTAGATACGATCTGTTTGTTTCACCGCGCGTTGAATGTGCATATCCCTGCCAAGCGGCCGAAACATGAGGGAGGACCAAACATCCCAAAACTTGGACCCTGCCTGGCCCATCATCTGTGACCCGCTCTAATTAATTCCCTCAAGGTGCAAAGACGGAGCAGGGGGAGGAGGAAATGGATAATAAGACTGGAAAGTAGAATTTAATCTTTGGAGAGGCGTATTAAAGAAAAAAGAAAAGCAGAAAGGGCAACAGATTATGTGCAGCAAAGGGAGGAGAACGAGGGAGTCATGGAGAATACCCAGTCCAATTTTGTTTTCCATGTGTCGAGTTTAATCACTCAGCATTGTGTTTAGTGTGCATCGTTGCATACCTAAGGCAGCGTGTTGAAAACAAAGGCTCACCGAGTGCTTGGCTTCGCTGCCTTGCTGCACGTCTGTCTCTTTCTCTCGTTCTTTCTCTCTTTCTTTCGCCTCCAAAGTTTTTCTTTTTTTTTCTCTCTCCCTCTCCTAGTCTCTTTGTCAGGTCAAGGATGTCACGCCACAGACAGGCACCACAAAGAGGGACAGGGAGCAAAAAAACATTCCACTCTGCGCTCTGCCAGCAGAGGTAGCAATCGATGGGAGGTTAAAAAAAACAGAGGAAGAAATTCCGACTTTTTTTGCCAAGCTTTTGAAAACAGGAAGGACTTTCATGGCAGAAGAGGCAAAGAAAAGTGCATCAGTGCTGCCACAGCTTTGCTGTTGTATTCAAATGTGTTCTTTTCCATGTTTGGACAATGACTGTGTGTGTGTGTGTGTGTGTGTGCATATGTTTCCTCCTTTATGTATACTTTATGGTAATAATCATAACATTAATGTCATGTCATCTTCAACAGTGATCTGGGTGGCGGGGTATTTCTGGGGCCACTGGGGGTATCCGTGCTCACCACACACCAGTTAGCCTGATGGAGGAAAAGCCCGGTTGTAAATGTAGCCCTGACACCAGGGACCCCCGTCTCGTCTAGAGGACAGGTACTAGACAACAACAACACTGCTGCCGCCAGCGGCCGCGCCAGGACCCGAACCGGCGACCTTCCAGCCCTGAGACCTGGGTGCAACCCATGTAGCCACCCTGCCGTAGTAGTCGTGTAATTAGTCTTTACAGTCTCCATTACATTTCATGAGGTTGCCACAAAACAATCCGGACTTCCAGCAGGTGTTTTTTTTTTCCGAGCAGGCATTTCTCACCAGCTGACAGGCACAGTCAATGAGCAGCGCTTTTGGCGGTGTACCCATTCATTTGCATAAAACGTCTCAAGAATCCTACAGTATGAACATTGAGTGTCTCGGTGTTTGCATATGCACGGGCATGTTTTCCAAGCTGCCATCTATGACTGATGTTAACTTAAAGCTCCATGCAGGCTTTTCTGCATTTACCTCATTTCAGAGAGGCAAGTCTCTCTAGTCTGAGTGAATGTAAAGAACAACAGGATGACTAGTGTTGATGCCTCATCATTTAAATGTGGCGAGGCCTTTCATGTCCCTTTCATGGAAGAGTTTTATTTACTCTCGGTGTCTTTTTCCTCTGGATGCACGAGCCTCTTTTAACAATAGGATGAAGGTGATTTACAATCCAAGACATTTCCATCACTGCTTCAACTCCACTTCATTGTTGTATGTATTCAGGATGGATGCTTTGTTTCATTCTCCAGCTGGATCAGCTCCCGTTCTCAAAGTTCAAATAGACTAGAAATTGTAACAGACAAAAATTACTTTCAGTTATTGGCCAGACATTGAGGTTCAAAGGGCAAATCCCTCGATATTTCTACATCTCGGCGCCTCGGTAGCTTACATTCACACTGCCTTGGATCTGGAATATTAAGAAGCAATTAGTCGTAGATGACGCATATGAGCACACGCTTAAACATTCAGCACAATTCAAATTATGAATGCACAAGTCTCACTGAAGACTGCTGGACTGAAAATGTATACCGGTAATAGAAACCATTGGGTTGTAATGAGATCCTAACAAGACCCTTTCAAAATGAAACACCCCTTTTAAGAGGACCAGAGCCTGGTTCTTTGATACTGCATCAGAGGTCTAAATTAGAGCAATCATACTAGGTGTATTTTGGCTCCAGTGTTCTTTAGGATGAAGTGGAGAGACATATCATGTGTTTACAAATGACAAACAAATGTTTCTATGACCCATTTTATCTTTTAAACAAACGGATGTATAGGCATCAGGCTCAGATTTTTTAAAATTTTTTAAAACAGCTATCTCCAAAATAAAGACCGTATTAATTGCCTACATGTCTGTTGAATTGTGTGCTGCCTTCGTGGTCAGGGCCAAGGTCAGGGCTACGGCGGCTGTCACCATGATGAGTGGTTTTCACTGAGATGGAGCGTCTGTGCAGCAAACAGGGGGGATTGACAGTTAATCACAAGCACATTACACCTCTGGGATGGGCGGAACTGCAGCCTCCTGCCTTTGGCTCCAGCCTGCCTGTCATTATGATGACTCTGCGGCCTATCAGTGTCTCTCCCAGATTTATCTCCCGGACACTCGACTGTGGCCTCGTCTTGGGCCGAGCCTGGCACCTGTCCATCCATCAGCCCCCTGAACTTCTCCCCGCCACACAGTGGACACTGTCGCCCTTCCTCCGTCCAAGTCCCGCCGCCACGCGGCAACGCCATGGTGCACGCCGCTCAGTGCAACTAAATAAATGCGAGGCGATGTCAGCCGGCGTGGTGAACGTGCTTCGACAATACAAATCTGCAGAGCCCGAGAGATGCTTTGTCATTGTCGGTGCGCTGCGACTGTGTTAAAATACACCAGGGAGAGAGCTGGCAGGGCTTATTGGGACTTTAGTGTTTTGGGAGGGATAGTGTGGGTGGACAACTTTTGCTGATGGCACTGGTGAAGGCTTCTTTAAACAAGCGGGGTAATTACTGAAAAGCAGGCTGAAGGCCATTGAGGATGCATCTGTTGACACCGCTGACATGAATTTCAAGATTAGGTGTGCATGTGTGCGTGTTCGCATGTGACTGTGCAGAGAGAGAGAGAGAGAGAGAGAGAGCATGAGCAGATTGCATATAGGGTTGTTTTGCCTGAATGGCTTGTTACGCTGATTTATGGCTGTTGACTCTAATATCCTGGGATGCACGGCGCCTAGAGTCACGCAATTAAATCACTGCAGAGTTGACTTTGAGTCTGGCTTTTGAAACTGTCTTTCAAGTACATATAGCTCCAGAGTTATGTTTATTTCTTCAGATAAATCATTTGTATCCGCGCCGTGTCCTCCCGTGACGAGCTCATCAGCTTATTGTCAAGACGGATGACCGCACCGTGGCGCGCCTTGTGATGCGGTGGCACCTTCCATCCCTGGAGGCCCCTCGGTTTAGCGCGGGGGCATGTCGTCATGCCGTCATGTTAATGGGATCATTCAATGGTAACAAGGGGCTAATGAAAATCAAATCAGAAAACTAGCCCGTGTCTCTCGTCCTGCGCGCAATGTCCCAGACACAAAGCCTTCTCTAGCTCTCACCTGTGTCCAATAAGATTCTGTCTCAGGTCTCGTTACTCCGTATATGATATGCCATGCTGAAAAGAAATGAAATATCCAGTCACTCATTCATTTATTTATTCATTCACACATTCCCTCGCTCTACCTTTTTAATCCACTTTAGTGCTTGGGGGGGGGGCTTAAAACGACCCTGAAATATATCATAAGAGTAGTGGGACCTTCATCAGACAGCTTGTCTTTCCATTGCGATGATGTTAAATTTAGCTTTTCGGTCAGCCGGGCCACGCAGGTAATGAATTAACAGAGCCCCATTAATTCATTCTATTTTATCTCCCTCCAGGGGAATTGGGAGGCAGAACAAAGAGTAGGTCAAGGCTGAGGCCAAGATAATATTTTAAGAATCCGAGCAGAGAAGGTCAGATGGATCCGTACGAGGAGGAGCGTCGCGCCTATTCAACAAGGGGAAGAAAATACAGTCTGTTTGGTTGTTGCATAGTTGCTTTGTCATGCCAGAGGACAAACAGTTGTCTCTTCTCAGTCCAGGCGGTGTGTATGGCTCAGGGGAGCAGCTAACTGGGATGAGGCCCTCAAGGCCTGGATGCTGCAACGCAGCTGTAAACGGCGGAGCGTTAGAGGAGAATCTGTGAATGCCCTGTTGGCGGTGAATTGAGGACATAACACTCCAGGGCCATATGTGTTTTGTCTGTAGCCGTAATGTTGCACCTGAGTTACATTTGGACATATGCTCAGCAGTTACTGCAATTAGCATATCTATAGATGTTGTGCAAAGTGATGCGAATGCGGTTGTGACAAATCTGCAATGACAGATAGTAGGAAATTGTGAATTTGATGGGATGCGCCTTTAAAGGTGCATTGTGCACGATTTGGTGACCTCTAGAGGTGAAGTTACATTTTGTGTCCATCACCTCACCCTCACCCTTCTGAGCATGCAGGAGAAACTATGGTCGACTTCAGGTGTCATTAAAAGTCAGAATATGTTTAGTGTGTCGTCTCTGAGCTACTGCAAAAACATGGCGGCCCCCGTGGAGAGGACCCTGCTCCTCATGTAAATACACAATAATGGGCTCATTTAAGGGTAATGGGGAAAAAAACAACTTTTAGGTGATTATGAAGTCATTAAAATGTACATATGTAATTGTTTTGTAATATTTTTATAAGTGACAAAAATGACTGAAATCTTACACACAGCACCTTTTAAGAAAATATTGTCAAACTCAAGTTAATCTCGACTTTACCAATTATAAACTGCTCTTTACAGTTCTATGCCTCTATTCCTCTTACTTTACTTCCTACATAAACAGTATTTCACTCGCCTAATGGAGAGAACACTATCTATATCTATTGATCATGATGAATGGCGATATAAAAAGACCTATGAACCTGCAGTGAAGCGCAGCTCTTATCAGTATTGTATACGCTGCAATGAAAGCTCCAGGCTAATTGTGTTATAGGGAGAAAGCATGTCTTTCATGGCAATGCGATGTGTTCTCTGATGCTGATGACTGGCTGATAAAGCGCGGCTGAGTGCCGAGGTGGGCGGGAGTCCTGGCGGGGTGGGGGTGGGGGTGTGTGTGTGTGTGTGTGTGTGTGTGTGGGGGGGGGGGGGGGTGGCTTTA
>JAFBJT010112256.1:0-18186 GCA_016785325.1 Chascanopsetta lugubris | reverse complement strand
GTGGAAACAGAGGGAGCAGGACTTCATGAAGCCGTGGAAACAGAGGGAGCGGGACTTCATGAAGCTGTGGAAACAGAGGGAGCAGGACTTCATGAAGCTGTGGAAACAGAGGGAGCGGGACTTCATGAAGCTGTGGAAACAGAGGGAGCGGGACTTCATGAAGCTGTGGAAACAGAGGGAGCGGGACTTCATGAAGCCGTGGAAACAGAGGGAGCGGGACTTCATGAAGCCGTGGAAACAGTCTAAATACAGTGGAGTGTCCTGAGGTGAAGTGGCGCTGTGTTTAGTGGGTTGAAGGTCAGAGCTCAGCAGACTGACATGAAGCTGCTTCATCTTATCAAGCTCTGCAATAAACCTCCAACATGAAGCTCCAATAAAAACACGGGGTTTCATCTCCGCTCCTCTGGAGACACCTGACGTTATTTATATCGGAGGCTGTGCGGCTTTATTTACCGAATAAAACGAAGCGCCTTCAAAGGCCAAACGCAGAGCGCGCAGAGGCGGCGCTCCACATCCTGTTCTCCACACCAACCAAACCTGATTACCACAAACGCAGATTCCTTGTCCTGCGCTCGTCCACAGCAGCAGCAGGTGAATTATTCAAAGCGCTTAACAGGTCGTTCCTCTGCAGCTGCGTCTCTGCCGTTTGACTCCAAACAGAAGGAGAAGACATTCGGCCTCTGTTGACTTTGATCTTCCTCAGATTCTTATCATGCACAAAGTGTCCCTGTGTCTCTGTGGGTTCCTCCTGACTCCAAACATCTGCAGCTCACATCATCACATGTAAAACACTGGGAGAGACTCAGAGGTGGAGGCATCCATTTCAAAGGAGGAGGGTTCTTTATGATGTAGCTGGTCGCAGCAGAAATGGCAGTATTATTAATATCATCGTTATTATAAGTTATTAACAGCAGTAATCATTCATGCCTTCATCTTCTTCTCCCTTTAACCTTTGCATTAGAGGTAGAAGTAGACGTAGTATTCATCCTAATTCTCTTCAGCAGGAGTATTTTTGTCAACATGTATTTTCCTTGATGTTATTCATGAGCAAATGCTGAATATGATCAAAGTATCTACCAATGAATGAAGAGCAGTCGTAGCAGCAGCACTCGTGGTATTTGCGGTCATATCAACAGTATAGCAGTTCAAAGTGACACCGTTAGCGTAGCAACAGTAGATCATTATCTTTGTTATTATTGTATATGAATCATTTCCTCTCACTGTAATGACATATTCAGTTCTGAGTATCATGACTGCAGGAGGAGGAGGTGTGGAGACGGAGCGCTGACGGGAACATCGGGCCGGATCATCCTTGTCCTCCTTGTTATTGATGTGTCTTTCTCTCAGAACCTCCCGAGAATCAAACCGAGACTGAGAGAGACCACCATGATTCAGAGACTGAGAGAGACCACCATGATTCATTGACATGGGTTAGGGCTCCGTCACTGCACTTCTCTAATCTCTGCTGCAGAGCACTTTGTGCGCACAGCAATATTTGCAGGAGCGCTCCTCACGTTAATAGCAACATTAGCAACATTAGCAACATTAGCATTCACCTGATGAGCCAGTGTGCCTGATGAAAATGAAGCGCACCTGCCACACAGCACAGAGGGAGGGGTGGAAACGATGAAGCAGACTGATGACACCCAGCAAGATGTGGGCAGGGTGAGAGGAAGAGGGGGGGGGGGGAGGGGTGGGGGGGGGGGGGGGGGGGGGGGGGGGGGGGGGGGGGGGGGGGGGTTGATTGACAAGCAAATAAACAGATGACTTTACACCTGTGCTGAGCAGCGCAGGTGATGCATCATCGTCCTTCCTCCCGTGGCGCACCGGCCTGTGGTGCTGCTCATCAAACTCTTCCTCCACTCGTCACCTCAGCTCTTTGTTCCTCGTTACAGGGAACGATCATGGGCCTGTGTAATACTGCTGTGTGCCACCAGGGGGCCGAGGAAGACAGAGTGCAGCTTTACTTCTCATTGTCCGTCGTCACAGACCTCGAGGAAACTTCCTGACTCCTCTTCTCTCTTCCTCCTCCTCTTCCTCCTCCTCCTCCTCCTCCTCCTCCTCCTCCTCCTCCTCCTCCTCCTCCTCCTCCTCTTCCTCCTGCAGGTGCAGACCACCACCATGTGTATCTCGGTCAGCCTGAGCGGCTCGGTGGTGTTGGGTTGTCTCTTCACTCCAAAGGTCCACATCATCCTGTTCCAGCCACAGAAGAATGTCAGCACGCTCAGAGTGGCCACCACCCGCTTCAGTGTGACCACCGGGCCGGGCTCCAGTTTCTCACAGGGTACCAACACACACACACACACACACACACACACACACACACACACATATGCAAAAACATGTGTGATGTGAGGACAGAGCACGGCCGCCATTGTTTCAGGATAATTAATAGAAACTATGATAATTCACACATTGCTGCAGAGCATCAGACCCTCCTCATTTGCATAATTTATTCCTTAATTATCATAGTGCTAATTCATCTGTGAACTCACGGTCCTCTGTGCTGCAGCTCCGAGGAGATGATACATCAGGGACATGTGCTTCGAGCCATGGGAGCATGTTTAAAGGTGCAGTGTGTGAGATTTGGTGACATCGACCGCTGAATATGTTCTATCCATGTTTGTAATCGTTTAGAAATATTTCTTTCAACCAATAGAAGTGACAGAAATGCCCCAAATCTCACACACTGCACCTTTAACCACATTACAGGATGAAGATATAAATCAGAGTATGAACAAACTGTAAACATTTGCTCATGTGATCGTGTTTTGTTTGTGTTGCAGCCTCAGCCTCCAACGTGGTTCCCACGGTGTGTAACGGACGGGAGGTGGTGGACTCCACCACCTCCTCCCTGTGAAGACGGGCGCTGCGCCTTTGTAAAGTTATTTAATCACTAGTCCTGAATCAGGTGTCTCAGATGTTTCCGAGGTCACAGACTCCTGACTTAGTTGTCCTCAAAGTGCTGTGAGTACAATGTCCTGATGATTTCACTTTCTTCTTCTTTGACTCGTAGCCATTTTGAAAGATGGCGTTTAGCGATTCTTTGTATGGATGAGTTCTACTTTACAGCGACGGAGTAAATACGATAGTGAATCTGTTAAATGTAACATATACGAAACGATTCTAACGTAGACTTTGGTGAACAAGTTTGTGCTTTCTTGTAATTTATGTAAATAAAATGTGTTTTTTATGAATACTATGATGAGTCACAGCCTGAGTATGTCTGTGCCCCGTGTCATGATGATTCCTGAACACACTTCAACTAATGTGGTTCATCCATTCAAAGTCAGGCCTTCAGATCTTCCAGGGTATTTGAAATATAGGATGAAACCAAATGATTCAAATGTGGCCTGGCTGCAGGTTCGAGTCTGAGCGGTTTAATATTCATCCTCTTCCTGATGTGGGATCAAATCCACCCACGCTGGCTGAGGAATGGAGCTGATGCCCCCGACACAGGAGGAGATGGAGCGCATGATATAACACTGCCACCTTGTGTCCATATTAGTGGATGTAATATTGTGCTGATGAGAAACAACACATCACTCATTTGAAATGCAGTTTGTGAGATTCAGGCAAACAGGAACATTCAGTATGACCCAACGCTGATGATGTTTTCATTCGTGAACAGTATCATATGAACTGCGCCTGCATTACATCGTGTCTGTGTCTCTTTGTATTTACATCAGGAGCAGGATTCATGTGTGTCGAGGAAAGATGGAGGGAGGAGAAACGTGTGTGTGTGTGTTTGAAAGTCCATGCAATGCCACGCCCAACCCTGAGCCGCTCTACAGCATTGGCAGCTGTCTTTACATCAAAGACACATCCCTTCAGATCAAAGACACAGCAACTTAGGTCAAAGCGGACAGCCTTTTGACAGTTACTCTACAAAGACAAAAATAAATACTATCCTGCCGGCAACTTCCCCACATACCAGCTGGTACAGTGGCCCAGAATGGACAAAGAGAAGCATTAGTTTGAATCAGTGAAGGCCACCATAGGTTCACCTCCTTGCCTCGAGGACACTCTCCGTGAGGTTCGAGGCCCTACGCTTAGTTTTGAGGCAGATGTCAGGATTGGGCAATAAACTGTAGTGGTTAGGACATGAGACGAAGGGGCTAGGAGATCCAGGATGCCAACAAGTGTCCTCATTCAGATAGAAATATAGGGTTGTGTGTGTGTGTGTTGCAGCCGTGGACATGGCACCAAAGAGACGAGCTGCTGTTGCCGCTGCTGCTGCTGCCAAGGCTGCAGGAGGGAAGAAAGTGAAGCAGGAGGCGGAGCCTCCAAACGCCAAAGATGCCTTCACCTCTGCTAAAGAGGCTCTGCTGGCTGCAGGGCCACAGGTGAAGGTCAGGAGGAGAGTGGACGAGCTCTGCTCACTCTCCACATTTGCAGAGGTGAGGACAGACACATTTACACAGTGGAATATCAATCCTGAATCTGCACATGATGAACACAAATGAATCCGACATGATCTTCTGTCTCTTTCATTGATGAAAGTGAGTCCTCCTCCCTGCAGGTACATGAGGACTACGACTGCATGCTCAACCAGACGGACATCGGACACAACATTAACCAGTTTTACGTCATTCAACTTATTCAGGCAAACAACAAGTTCCACACATGGACCAGATGGGGCCGAGTTGTAAGTTCCCCAAATATTTACTTGAATTGTTTTGACATGAAAACATCTGTTTTACGTCTCATCAGCGAGACACAACTACTGCATCTGAATCTGAAGAATCCGTTTAACACTGCAACAGAATTATCATCATCAACGCTGGTGTGTGTTCTACTGATGATATCTTTTATGCACATGCTGTGAAGATTCTATAGATGATTAGTACTATTATTATTATTACCATCACGATCAAATATCAAACTTAATTTACATTACAAGTGTCTTATTTCTTTGGGATTGTTTATGTGAGTGTCCGAAGCCTTTTCACACCCCGGGTCTGAACTCAGGGTCTGATGGGACGCTACAAACTGAGCGACTTTGACAAACCTGAATGCGCCATCAAGGACTTTGAGAGCAAGTTCTGCGAAATGACCATGAACAAGTGGAGCAACCGAGAGAATTTTGTGTCTCACCCCGGAAGGCACACTCTGATCGAGGTGATCGGGGAGCAGGACGAGCAGGTCAAGGTAACCCCTGGAAACACTCACGCTGTTTTCACTCTAAATGTTTTCACGCCTCTGCCTGTTCCAGTAAAAGCCACAGAATGTGTTGGTCCTCGTTGCAGATGGGCACCGTGAATGGAAAGTCGGTCAGAGTCACGATGAACGTTCTGCCCTGCACTCTGGACAAAGCAACGCAACAACTCATCCAGCTGATCTTCATCATTGACAGGTTCAAGAACTTAGGTGGGCGTGTCTCTGTGCTGGTTGCCGTCGTGGAGGTTACGCCCACACTCCTGTTTGTTTGTTTGTTGCTGAGCAAAAACGACTACAAGTGATTTACACCACAGCTCGGATGCGGGGGGGGGGGGGGGGGGGGGTAGACGGATGTAAATACAGCTTGTTTGTAACCTGATGATTAAAGGTACAGTCTGTAGGATTGAGTGATATCTTGTAATGAAGTAGCGGGAAACATTCCTCGCCTCCCTCAGATATGAACAAATCTCACAACATATTCATGCGTACATTTAATCTGTGGAAATGGCTTTACATCTTAAAGGTTCAGTGTGCATGGTTTAGGTGAGATGATGTATTTGTTGTTTGTGTCCAGACATTAGGAATATGTCTCTGGGAAGACTCAGCAAGCGGCAAATCGCAAAAGGCTTTGAGGTGTTGGAGGAGATCGAAGCAGCCATCAAAGACGGGGCAAGGGATCTGAAGGAGCTTTCCTCCAAGTTCTTCACCATCATCCCACACAACTTCGGCTTGTTGAGTCCCCCCATCATCGACAGCAAAAAGATAGTGGAGAAGAAGAAGGGGATGCTCATGGTCAGATACTTCTTTGAGGACTTCCTGTCCTGCGCACACACTCAAACATGAATATAGTGACGAACTAAAAGTCCTTTTACTTAAAGGTGCTGGCAGAGCTGGAGCTCTCCCAGACTCTGAGGTCAGAGATGGAGAAGGCTCAGGAGATGGTAGAGACAGTTCCTCATCCTATCGACCGAGACTACGCTTCTCTCGATTGTAGACTCACTCTGATGGAGAAGGACACGGAGACCTTCAGGGTACACACTCCTTTTCAATCCACGTCGTCCGTCAATACAACCGCTCATTGTTATTTTCTGTCCTTCACAGATCATCCAGACTTATGTGACTGCGACTGCAGGAAGTTATTATCAACTCGTAATAGTCAATGTTTGGGAAGTGGATCGAGAGACGGAGGTAAGAGCCGCTCTCCACACTCTGATCCTGGACTGAAATCCCGTGTTGACACGTTTGAATGTTGAACATCCCAGAGAGAGCGCTTCAGAGAAAACGACAGCATGAAGAACCGCCGTCTGCTGTGGCACGGAACCAAAGACAATGTGGTGGCATCGATTCTGAAGAACGGTCTGAGGGTCATGCCTTATTCTGGAGGCCGCGTCGGACAAGGAGTCTACTTCGCCTCTGAAATCAACAAATCTGCAAATTACGGTGAGCAGATCGTAATGATGCTGATGATGGATGTTTGTGGAATCGACCTCTCTGTCTTTGGTGATCAGTTCACAGTTGGCGAAGAAAAGCTTTGATCTTTCTGAGCGAGGTCATCCTCGGTAACGAATACACCATCACCAAAAATGACACCTCCTTGACAGAAGCTCCCGAAGGCTACGACAGTGTGGTGGGTCGAGGATCCGTGGAACCAGGTACGGAACCTCCTCTGGTTTAGGTTCTCACTCACAGGGCTGTCACTCGTTAAGGTCCGTCCACGGACAAACTAAACCGCTGTCTGAGGCTTCATCTCCTCTCATTGAGCTGCTTGTAACAACTAAGAGCAGTGACGGCCTGGAAATGCACTATTTACTGGCATGGAAACAAAACGGTAGCCACAGAACTGTGACTGAGAATCAAACTCAATGACTGTTCAACGAGGGAACAGGAAGTGACTGCAGACTAACTTACTTCTGTGAGTTGGGAATCCGTCCTGCTGCACTTCATGAGCATATAGATTTGCATATGTTCAGTGCCTGACACAATGTTTTCAGCTGCATCAAAAGCATTTCCATTATTGCTATTGTTGAATCTCCATTTTGATTGTATCCAAATACTCCAGAAGAAAATGTGCATGGTTTATTTTGAACCCTGTTTGTCACATTGTTTGTACAAAGAGACTCATAGAGGAATATAGTTGTGGATCAGATGAAGCAGCATCTGTGGTTTGGTGAAGTCGTTCCCTCTGTGTTGTTCAGATCCCTCCAAGGACATCGTCATCCAGCTGGAGGGAAAGGAGGTTTCTGTGCCTCAGGGAAAACCCCAACCTCAGCCCCAGTTCTCAGACAGCTACTTCAGCAACAGCGAGTATCTCATCTACAAAGAAAGCCAGTGCTGCCTTCGCTTCCTGCTGGAGCTCCACATGTAACAGGGACGACTTCACCGGGAGGAGACAGGCAGGTCTTTGGAGGGAGATACTCTTCAGTCTTTACATTCAGGAGCTTCTGACTCCAGAAAAGCTTGGCAACTTCCTCGTCGAACATGGTTTTATCCTGTTTATTACTCATTATGTTCCTACTATGAATGACTTCTACTTCTTTGTGCCTTAGATTTTGGGGTTACCCACTACTGGTTTTCAGGGCCGTAAGCAGTGATAAGATAATGGCCATATGGTTTGTTGCCACGTGAGACTTCTTGGACTGACTCTTCTCGACCCTGTCCGTCTCTTACAGCCGCTCTTGTCTTGTCTCTTCCCCGGTGAACTCACCTGCCCTCTGATCCGGACCCTGATCTCCGCCTGCTCCTGGTCGGGTCCTCGTCTGCCTGACCTCCCTCCCTGGTGGACACTCAGGGTGGCAGGGGGGTGGAACTCCACTTGGCTCTGCTCATGGGACTGACCTATGTGATACAAACGTCTTTTTTCCTTTTAAAATTAAAGCGTTTTGTGGGTTTTTTGGAGCATAAGAGAACAATCGATATTTATTCAAAGTGGTTTGTATTGTCTGCCAATGATAAACTCTGTTTTAAAAAAATATTTTTGTGCACATTTATGTTTTCTTCACTTTGTAGCGGCGATTTGTCTTCAAGTAAATCGTCTAAATTAATAAACTGATGAAAAATAAAACAAATGTAAATGAATTTGATCGAATAACCACTGAGGCAGGTTTGTATCGTACGAAGGGAAAAAGAAATCCAAGTTCCAGGCAAATCAATCCCTTTGGCTCCTTGTGTGTTTTTGTCTTTTCCATCAAACAGATGCAGCAGTGTTTTGTCCTTCTCTCTCACCCTAGTTAAAAACATTGTCCTTCCCTGGAGGCTGTAAAAAGTGATGTCTTAATCTCACCTCGTATTATATTGTTTCCCCTTCACTTACAGACTTTTGCACAGTCAAGATTCGAAATACAAAAAGTATCTCATTTCTGGGTTTCTGACTTCCGGGTTTAGTTCCGGGTTACGCGGACCATCCAGTGTGCGCAGTAGCGTCGCTCCCATAATGCATCGGGGCAACGAGAACGAGCGGGAGCGGCCGCCGCCTTTGGGGCCCAAAACAAGAGTTTAAGTTTAAAATATAAAACCCAGAGACCAGAATTCCTCCACGAGTTGTCTCGAGGTGTCCTGCGAAGAGCTGGACGTCGTGTTGTTTTCTCGTCGTGTGGGTCTGAGCTGGAGCAGTG
The DNA here is from genome assembly GCA_016785325.1 of Chascanopsetta lugubris. Classification (NCBI taxonomy): domain Eukaryota; kingdom Metazoa; phylum Chordata; class Actinopteri; order Pleuronectiformes; family Bothidae; genus Chascanopsetta; species Chascanopsetta lugubris. The sequence goes on along the minus strand of JAFBJT010112256.1, from coordinate 9,415 downwards.
GGATGTCAGCACCGAACAGTAGGTGGCGGTGTTTGCCTCCAGCCTGTAGAGACGGACTCCAGTCCTCCGGCAGGGAGGAAGAAGAGGAGCCGAAAGCTCCGCCTCTTCCTCTCAGTGTAAACACAGTCAACTCCCAACGTTCAGCTGGACCTGTGACTGCAGCAGAGGAGCGGCGTCTTCATCTCTCTCTCTCTCTCTCTCTCTCTGTCTCTGTCTCTCTCCCACACACACACACACACACTCACACACACACACACACGACTTGAGGTTTAAAGGTAAGTTCGCAGTTTTCCCCACATTTCTTCCTCTTTGGGATGAAGTGAAGGAGGTGGAAACTGTTCAAACCTCCTACTAATGACTCATATTCATGTACACTACATGTGAACTACTCCTGCTACTCTGTAAACTGCAGTTACTACCCAAGAAGTACACACACACACACACACACACACACACACACGCTGGATTAATTCATAATGTGTTTACATGGATGGAGGAGTAAACTGGGCATGTCCAGACACTGACATCTCTCTCTCTCTCTCTCTCTCTCTCTCTCTCTCTCTCTCTCTCTCTCTCTCTCTCTGGTGAGAGAGGGAGAGAGAGAGAGAGAGAGAGAGAGAACCTCTTAAGTCCATGCAGTGCTTCTCCAAGACCCAGTCGCTCTACATCAAAGGCAGATCTTATTACATCAAAGACATACTTCTGGATCCAATTCTCTCATCGTGTCTTCATAGTTGGTGAGTCGGACTCGAACAGAAATAAATGATTGTTTTTGTGTGTGTTTTCGTTCCAACAGTTGACATGGCACCAAAGAGACGAGCTGCTGCTGCTGCTGCTGCTGCTGCTGCTGCCAAGGCTGGAGGGAAGAAAGTGAAGCAGGAGGCGGAGCCTCCAAAAGCCAAAGATGCCTTCACCTCTGCTAAAGAGGCTCTGCTGGCTGCAGGGCCACAGGTGAAGGTCAGGAGCAGAGTGGACGAGCTCTGCTCACTGTCCACATCCGCAGAGGTGAGGACAGACACATGGACTTGAACATTAGACGTAGAACATTTACACAACTGAATTTCTACATATGTTACTTATATGATCTCATGTCTCTTTGATTGGTAAAAGCAAATCCTCCTCCCTGCAGGTCCATGAGGACTATGACTGCATGCTGAACCAGACCAACGTTGGACATAACAATAACAAGTTTTACGTCATTCAGCTTCTTCAAGCAAACAACAAGTTCCACACATGGAACCGATGGGGCCGAGTTGTAAGTTCCCCAAATGTTTCCTGTTTTCACTGACATGAAAACATCTGCTGTATCTATAGCTGCACGCTCCACATGGAAAATATCAAATCAAATGTTCTGGCTGGAATCAGCATCAACCAGGATCAAAACAGATGCCACTGGTCAGGCTTCAGTCATGATGTGTGGATCCTCTGTCTGGATCTGAACTCAGGGCGAGGCGGGACAGTCCAAACTCAACAAGTTCGACAAACTCGAGAGCGCCATCAAGGACTTTGAGAAAAAGTTTACCGACAAGACGAAGAACAAGTGGAGCAACCGCAAGAATTTTGCGCCTCACCCCGGAAAGTACACTCTGATCGAGGTGGACGGGGAGCAGGACGCGGAGGTCAAGGTAACCAGGTCTATGAAGCATGTTTTCATGAGCCCTTTATCACAGGTGGTAACATGGAGCCGTACGTTTGAACCCTGCCTTTAAGTCACAGAAAACAAGGTCTAACTGAAAGAATGAGAGACTTTAACTGTATGTTGTGTTTGTGATATTCAGTTCTTCCGTTTGTTGTTGTTGTCATGTGATGGTTGTTGTTTGTCCTGTTGCAGGTGGACACTGTGGATGGAAAGTCAGTGAGAGTCTCTAAGAATGTTGAGCCCTGCACTCTGGACGAAGCAACGCAACAACTCATCCAGCTGATCTTCAGCACCGACATGTTCAAGGAAGCCATGGAGTGTATGAACTTAGGTGGGTGTGTCACTGTTACCCAGCCCTTCACACACACACACACACACACACACACACACACAAACAGGTTCACCTGTGCTGTACATGAGTATGTGGATCTGCTGAGCCACATGCCTTCTGGACAAAAGCAGCTGTGGATCCCTGAGCTCGACTTTACAGTTAAGTCAAGATCATAAAAGAGCAGTGATGAGTCAGCATTTACACAACAACCCACGTTGTGTCAGTGTTACCGTCACGTGTGGACTGTGTTGGACTTGGTTCCCTCACAGAGCTCATTGTTACCTCAGCTGGGGAGGTTCTGTTTGTTGGTGAGGAGACGGTCGGGCCTTGGGTGAGGGCTGTGTCATTCTCGTGTGATGAGGTTCTTATGCAAAAACCTCTGAGCAGATTTCCATGAATTTGAATGAAGGATGGAACGTGGGCAGAGACAGAACATACGAGGTATAAAAACCTTTGAGATCGATGTTCTTTGCTTTGTTTTCTTGTGTCCAGACGTTAAGAAAATGCCTCTGGGAAAACTCAGTAAAGTGCAAATCGCAAAGGGCTTTGAGGTGTTGGAGGAGATCGAAGCGGCCATCAACCAAAAGAAACCAAGAAGTTCACTTCTGGAAGAGCTTTCCTCCAAGTTCTTCACCACCATCCCACATAACTTTGGCCGGAACAGGCCTCCGGTCATCAACAGCAAAGAGACAGTGAAGCAGAAGAAGGAGATGCTCATGGTCAGATATTGGTTGTTGGACGAGTTGTCGTCACGTGTTTGAACAGCTTGTCCTGCGCAGATACTCAAACATACAGCGACACAAAGGCTCAACATCCACTAAAACCAGCCTCTCTTACTTAAAGGTGCTGGCAGACATCGAGCTCGCCCAGACTCTGAAGTCAGAGACGGAGAAGGCTCAGGAGGAGATGATAGAGACAGTTCCTCATCCTATCGACCAAGACTACACTTCCCTCAAATGTAGACTCACTCTGATGGAGAAGGACACGGAGACCTTCAAGGTACACACTCGTTTCGATCCACGTCGTCCGTCAACACAACCGCTCATTGTTATTTTCTGTCCTTCACAGATCATCAACACTTACCTGAATGCAACTGCAGGAAGTCATCGTAAACCAAAGATTATCAATGTTTGGGAAGTGGATCGAGAGACGGAGGTAAGAGCCGCTCTCCACACTCTGATCCTGGACTGAAATCCCGCGTTGACACGTTTGAATGTTGAACATCCCAGAGAGAGCGCTTCAGAGAAAACGACAGTCTGGAGAACCGGCGTCTGCTGTGGCACGGAACCAACATCGCGGTGGTGGCTGCGATTCTGAAGAGCGGTCTGAGGATCATGCCTCATTCTGGAGGCCGCGTCGGACGAGGAATCTACTTCGCATCTGAAAACAGCAAATCTGCAGCTTACGGTGAGCAGATCGTGATGATGCTAACGATCGATGCCGCGCTCTTTAAAACATCCAACTTTCTGCCTTTTCAGTTCGCATGTCTAAGAACACCGGCGTGATGTTCCTGAGCGAGGTCGCCCTCGGAAACGAACACACCATCACCAAAGACGACTGCTCCTTGAAACAAGCTCCTGCCGGATACGACAGTGTGGTGGCTCGAGGATCAGTGGAACCAGGTACAGAACCTCCTGAAGGATTTTCATAGGACACGCTTTAGGTATTGGTACGGTCCGATGGGGTCAGGTGCTCTGCTACATGGATGTGATGTTTAGAAATGAAATGCTGACCTGAGGCCTGTAAAGTAAAGCACTGTAGGATGCTGGTAGTTGTGGATCAGATGAAGCAGCATCTGTGGTTTGGTGAAGTCGTTCCCTCTGTGTTGTTCAGATCCCTCCAAGGACATCGTCATCCAGCTGGAGGGAAAGGAGGTTTCTGTGCCTCAGGGAAAACCCCAACCTCAGCCCCAGTTCTCAGACAGCTACTTCAGCAACAGCGAGTATCTCATCTACAAAGAAAGCCAGTGCTGCCTTCGCTTCCTGCTGGAGCTCCACATGTAACAGGGACGACTTCACCGGGAGGAGACAGGCAGGTCTCGGCTACTTCCTCATCTGACCTGCTTATATTCTCTTTATTACTTATTCCTCTTTATGTTCGTCTTCCTCCTGACAATGACTTCTCCTTCCTTGTGCCTTAGATTTTGCATTCGGGGTCAAGTTTTCAGGGCTGTTAGCAAGTAAAAGATAATGGGCTTGTATGTGTGTACTTTATATCTGTAAACAAGTACTTTGACATACTTGACAGAGAAGACATTTTATTTCCCTTATTCTTCTGTTGCCATTCTATTTAGGATCATTTCTGAAAACCTGCTGTTTCAGGGCCGAACTGTCACTCTGCACTTAACACTTTGGCAAAGCTCTGCATTTGTAAACATGGAGGGTTCGATGGTACAGGGCAGTGATTAGTTAATAACAGTTATAATTACTGTTGATTATGTGCTGCAAATCTTTCCCCTAGTTTCCTATTCATTCACATCCTGTCTCTTTATGTCTCTAAAAACTTGCACTATTTTACTTTAGAGTTGCATAAACATCTTGTGTTTTATTTGCACATCCCCGCTTTGCTTTAAGTAACTAAAATATATACAATTAGATATATAAGCTTCCCCCTATAAAGAGGAAAAATGATATTGGACATGTTGAAGGAATTTCCTTCCTGCTTGTTGTAGTTACATTGGGAATTTGAATATTATACAATTCAATAGAGCTCGTATATAATATATAATATATAATATATATACAATGCAGCAAAAAAATTCTATGCACTGAAATGTTGACCGGTGGCCTCGTGCGCACGGAGAACAGTACGACACTGTTGACATTTTTTAATACTAACCATAGAAAATGTAAAGAAAAACGAATGCACTGTATTAAAACTACCTAGGTATGTGATGGTAGTACCACTTGTCACCATGTGGTGGCAGTAGTGAGCGACTCTAAGAATGTAATTGTCTCAGACATCACTAGAACCAAAGATGAGGTAATAAATGAAAGTGATCCTGTAGATGTTGTATCTTTGAATTTTTTTTCATGTTATGTTTATATATCGTATCCCGCTGGACGACAGCGAATAGAAAATATATATCATTGACATTAGAGCAGTAATATAGTTCATAAATTACATCAACTTTTTACAAAGATTGAAATAAAAACAAAACGACAAATCATTTTTACATTTTGTTTTGCAGCTTGATTTAGATTTATCGATAAAAACTAACCAATCAGAGAAAGGCAGCTCAGCACCTTGGATGTCTAAATCGTACACACTGGACCTTTAATTTAATTTTAGTTTCATTTACAGCCAAACAAACAAACCTGGCACAGGTAGATCAAGTTCAGTCCTGCGTTAAACTGGGGAAAGTTAGGACCCAGGGGCTCTGGATGGAAGACAGAGGAGTGTGTGTGTCACACACACACACACACACACACACACACACACAATACAATGTGTGACAGTCAGTGCCATACACAGCACAGGACAGGGAGGAGAGTGTTTGAAGAGGAGAGAGGAGGAAGAAGCAGCATGAGAGGATCAGCACAGGTCTGAAATGTGATGATGTCATCACACTGGATCTCACTTCACTGGATTCACTGGATTCACTGGATTCATGCAAACACTGCCATCAAAGTTTGGCCTGATTCAAACAACATGTGCTGTGAATGATTCCACCTGTTGGACCTGCACCAAACAAAGAGGATTATGGGTAAGTGGCATTTCTGAAAGTTCAGCTTTCATGTTTTTAATCATCATTTCATCTTTATGTTCTGTTTTATTTATTGGTGCAGTGTTGCATGTTGTTAGATCTGATAAAGTACAGGATACAATTTGTCAGTGGTGTTTTTCAAAAGCAGATTTTCAGCCTCCCTCCATTTTCCTCTTTATCATATTTAGTTNNTTTCTCTTTATCATATATATATAAATATATATATATATATATATATATATATATATATATATATATATATATATATTTGCCTCCTAAACAACACAAGACATTTTTTCTTTCTCTTTGATACAATTCATCTTTGTCACTTAATGGAAATGATTTTTACTTTGTCCAATATATTTCTAAATATTTCCAATGTTCTCTTTTCTTAAAGGTGCAGTGTGTAAGATTTTGGTTTTCATCTTTGTCACTTCTAAAAATATTACACAACAATGTGCACACTGACATTCTCCTGAATTGATGTTTTATTTTTCCTCACGAACCTGAAATGAGCCCATTAAAGTGTCTTCAGTCCACGAGGAGCAGGTCCTCTCTATGGAGGCCGCCATGTTTTAGCCCAGAGTGGACGTGTTAAACATCTTCTGAGTTTTAATGACAACTGCTGCTGATTATTCTTCACTCAACATGTTTCATGTCATGTCATGTAGCTTCATGAAGTGTTTGTCTCACACAGGTTGGACAGAGAGACAGGAAGTACAGCCATGACGACGTCTGAGGGACATGGAGGACGACGCTGTGGCTGAATAATGGCCGATAAGTCGGGTCTCATGATCTCGTCTCCGTCCAATCAATCCATCCCCAAAGTCAGCACCGCCCCCTGGGACACCAACCCCACGGTGCCCGCCGACGTGAGCGTGGTCACCAGCTCCCAGTCGCAGATCAAAGACCTGCTGGGCCTGTTCTGCATGGTGACCCTGAACCTCATCGCCCTGCTGGCCAACACGGGCGTCATGGTGGCCATCGCCCGGGCGCCGCACCTGAAGAGGTTCGCCTTCGTGTGCCACCTGTGCGCGGTGGACCTGCTGTGCGCCATCCTCCTCATGCCCCTCGGCATCATCTCCAGCTCCCCCTTCTTCGGCACGGTGGTGTTCACGGTGCTGGAGTGTCAGGTTTACATCTTCCTCAACGTCTTCCTCATCTGCCTCTCCATCCTCACCATCACCGCCATCAGCGTGGAGCGCTACTTCTACATCGTGCACCCCATGAGATACGAGGTCAAGATGACCATCAACCTGGCCGTGGGCGTCATGCTCCTGATCTGGGTGAAGTCCGTCCTCCTGGCGGTGGTCACTCTCTTCGGGTGGCCGGCGTACGGACATCAGAGCTCCATCGCCGCCGCTCACTGCTCCCTGCACGCCAGCCACAGCCGCCTGAGGAGGGCGTTCGCCGTGCTCTTCAGTGTCCTTTGTTTCCTGCTCCCCGCCGTGGTCATCTTCACCGTGTACTGTGCCGTGTACAAGGTGGCTCGCTCTGCCGCTCTGCAGCAGGTGCCCGCCGTGCCCGCGTGGGCAAACGCCAACCCTGCCAAGGATCGCTCCGACTCCATCAACAGCCAGACCACCATGATCACCACCACCCGCTCTCTGCCCCAGAGACTGTCCCCGGAGAGGGCCTTCAGCGGGGGCAAGGCCGCGCTCACCCTGGTCTTCATCGTGGGCCAGTTCCTGGTCTGCTGGTTGCCCTTCTTCATCTTCCACCTGCAGATGTCGCTGACGGACGCCATGCAGAGCCCCGGAGACCTGGAGGAGGCGGTCACCTGGCTCGCCTACTCCTCCTTCGCTGTCAACCCGTTCTTCTACGGCCTGTTGAACCGACAGATCCGAGAGGAGCTGGTTAAGTTCCGACGCTGTTGTCTGACGCAGCCGGTGGAGTTTGGGGCGTCCAGCCACGAGGGTTCCCTTCAGGAGAACTTCCTCCAGTTCATCCAGAGGACCAGCAGCACGGGAGCCACCGAGACCCAGTCCAGCTGCATCAGCTCCAGCCCCAGAACCACTGTGAACCAGGGGGTGAAGATCCCAGGACAGATCCCTGAGGAACTCACCTGACACGCCCACCTGCAGTCTCTCCGAAACCATTGAACTTGTTGCCGTGGTGACAGCTGCTCACAGCTCGCACAGACAAGTGATGGGTCGGGCTTCAGTGGATTTGATCCGTCTTTACTTATCGACTGAAACTGAGGCCACTTTGATTTATAATATATTATATATTATAATTAACTTTCTGCCGTTGTTGGTCAGGATGTCATGAGCCCACTGCAACATGGAATTCAAAAAAAGAAGTTTCCTATTTCCCTGATTGTAACAATGTGACACAATAAAACCGGTTGTAGAAATGTTTTATGTGTTTATAAATCTGGGGTTTTACCACAATAACACAAAATGTAATATTTGAAATTGGAGATTCAGGACATTCAGTGTTGTGTAGATTAAAAAAAGATGCAGTGTTATGAGACATTTAAGAACACGTATTTTCCAGTGTTGCCTCTTTAGTCTCTTGTCTTTACTCCACCTGTTCAATACTTTGTTTGTGTGGACCTGATTTGAACAATGAGGAATAAATGATATGTTTCAAGTTCAAGTTCTTTATTTGTCATATGTGAGTAAACACTGCACATGTATATATATATGTATATATATATATATATATATATGTATATATATACAACAATCTGTGTAAATATAACACAAATGTCTATTTGAAATTAAATAGAAATGTATATTTGCATAGAAAATAATGGATAAAATAGTAAAGAAATTAAAATGTCTTTGTGAATACAATTTAAATATCTGTCAAAAATTAAAATGTATGTAAATGAATTAAAACTGAATAAAATAAAAATGTCTATTTCAAATAAAAATACATTTCAAAAAATATCTAGGCGAAAACAATAAAATGCCAATGTAAAATAAATCTATTACATATTTAAAAAGTCTTTGTAAATAAAATGAAATGTTTCTGATTAGAAAATAAAATGATGTGAGATAGAATAGAAATATCCGTGTAAATAGAATACCAGAATAATAGATGAGTTGACTCTCCTGATCACAGCTCTGTCATGGCGGCGCCTGAGCTCAGCTCTCATGAATCTGAGGAACAATACCTGGGAGTTCCTGTGTGGAACAGATACGCTGATAGACACTGAATGTCATCCGCCCCCGTCGCCATGGTAATTGAGTGAGCCAGTGACTCACATAGCAACAATGTCCTTAGGCTGGGATGTGGGCTCAGGCTCCACATTCTGATTGGACTTGACTAATTCTACCTCATGCACACACATTGCATAAGGTGCATATGTTGAGATAGAAGCTGATTATCATGGTAATGATGAGGCCTGTGAATATGGACAAATGTGACAGTGTGAGGCTCAGATAATGGAAATCATTACTGAGGATTGATAAAGCTCTGGGAGTGGAGACAAAGTGCTGCTTTATGGTCTGTCCTGTTTGTATTAGTCTTTCACAAACAGTGGAAAACAGCCTTTCACTGGATCACTGCACCACGCTTACATAACGGTGGAGATTCTGCAGGAACACAGATATGATGTGAGGAACATGTATGTTTGGCTCGGTCATTAAAGGTGCGGTGTGCCAGATTTCAGTCATCGCTATCTGTAGAAATATGTTTACAAAACAATTATACATTTTTTACATTTTAAAAAATCTATAATTACCCCAATGTATGACTTGCCTTTTACCGGACCCTAAAATGAGCGGGT
>JAFBJT010112255.1:24076-26627 GCA_016785325.1 Chascanopsetta lugubris | reverse complement strand
CGTGCCACCCCCCCCCCCCACCTACATGCCCCTCCCTCCCTCCTCCCTCCCTCCCTCTGGATTCTAACATAACAGCAGTCAATGAACACCCCACTCTGCCTCCTCTTCTGATGCAAATCCACGTGTTTCCCTCTGGTCCACAGCATTCACTGCATTCACTGCATTCACAGCATTCACTGTCTCCACTTATGGCACTCACAGACAGACAGACAGACAGACAGACAGACAGACAGTTATTTGGGGAGCATTTGCATAGCGAGGGCCCGGCCATTCTTCATCAAAGTGTGAGGCGAATGGAAAATGAAGGTGACGACAGTGACGGTGTGTTCACAGAGGGGGGAGGAGTCTGAGCGCTCCACCTTCGCACCGTCAGGGGGCTCAGGGACTGACGGCCCCATGGGCGTCCGGGCCCCTCACTTGGAAGCAAAGGTCACGGGTTCAAACCCCACTTGGACCCGGGCCCTGACGCTAAATGGCCCTGTGTGATCACTGGGTGCGAGACTGAAGATGACATGAATGTGCAATGGACAACACTGTATCATGTGATGTCAATGTCCCCACTGTTGGGACGAATAAAGGTTTATCTTATCTTAGAATAGGTTAGCATACGAGCTAACAACAACATGATAAGACAACAGACTGAAATAGGAAAGAATGACATGATATGGCAAAACAAAACAATTACTCGGTCAGATGATAGGATACGGAACAATCTGACAAGTTAGTACAATATCATATATTAAGAAGATAGTGTACAACATGACAGGCTATGATATTATATAATATAGCAAAACACTACAATATAATGGGACAATAACGTGCATATAATATTACAGACTATGTAAAAGTACAGCCAAAGATTCCAAATGTGTGATATAATGTTATATAAGTGTTTTACATGGAAACAAATGTCATGACTCGTCATATTAGTCGCCTTATGATACGGCCTGTTTGTGTATTGCATGTATCATGTTCTGCATATGACGACATCATGATGCCCAAAAGTGAGGTGAACCTGCCTTGACTGCCCCCTGGTGGCAGGCTGTGGTATGACTCGTAAAACACAACTCCTCCATGTTCGTGAAAAGGACACGGACCAAACCCGATACTGACATTTAACTCGAGTTCACGCAACTGTAGGTTCGATATTCCGGGACACAATGACACAATAGCATTTTTTGCTAATTGAGGGCAAGATGGCTGCACTGTTTTGGCTTCACTTCCACATATGGGAGCCCAACGTTTCGCCCTAAAAACCAACTGCGGAGACGCTCCTGCTCATTCCACTGGGACTTTCTCCGGGATTCTCACCGGGGGCCTGGCATGGGACACTCCGGAGAAAGTCTGGCTCCGCCCACTGGTACATTAGCATCCTCACACACTGGGTTTCCTGGCCTCTGCAGAACAGGGTGAGATCATCTGGAGTTCAGCGCATGTCTGAAGGCAGCTTTTAAACAACCCAAACTCATCAGAAGACAAGTGCAACATTTTCTAGGGGTAACAACTCGCCCACTCTCCCCCAGTCATTGGGTGTCTGTTCTAATCAGGGTGGGTGGGGTGGGTGGTGATGGGTGAGGTGGGGTGGGGTGGTGTGCTCCAAAAGAAAAGCCAGAGCTTGTTTTGATCACTCGGTCTTGAAGGAAGAGGGGACCTTGAAACGGCTCAGCCTCCTTGCTCCATAATTGGTTTTATAGTTCTGGCGAGGGGCCAGTGTTTTTTTTTTTTTTTGGTTTTTTTTTAACCGCTAGGGACTTCCGTTTGACTGACACACGCTGCAGCCAATCAGAGCGCAGCACAGTGGGCCGTACCGGGCTGGGGCTGGGCGGTAGTGAAGGAGTGGAGCAGAGGGGGGCGGGGCCTGAAAAACAATGCTGTGTTTCATTGCTGAGGAGTTTACGGACGCGCTGGTTGGGGGCTTTCTGTCTCCCCCCCCCCCAACCTATCCCCCAGTTTACCTTCGGACGAGCCTGTAATGGGCCACTCCACTTCTCCCAGTAGCCTGGACACATTTTAAAGAAGCCTTTGCATTCTTCCCCTCACACCTCCTTCCTCATTTTTTCTCTCCATTCAAGTAAGCTCGACTTGTTTTTCCTCTATTTTTTTTCCAACCTCCTACATTCTCAACTAATTGCTTGTTTTTGAGCAGAATCCTGCTGCGTAATTTGCGTGAAAAGGGCGCGGAGGTGTGCTCGCGTTATTTTTCAATTTTTTTTTTTTGGCGTAAAGGAGTTGAAGGTTCTTCGGGTTGGGTTAAAACACGCACTTCCGATCGGTGTCGAAAGTTTCCCGCAGTAATGGAACCGTGAAAAAGTTTGAAACGTGGCTGAGCCGCGGAGCTCCTTCCTCCGCCGCTTCCACCGACTGCACCGCCGCCGAGGAGCCGCATGGAGCTCCTCCTCCGCCCCGGGTAGCTATCGCTTCCCCTCCGGAGACCACCTCCATGCACGGCGGCCACAGGCTCCGCTTGTGTCCGCTGTGTTGTTTTTTGGTGAAAGAGGGAAAATAAAAGGTTTATTGTGATTTATCTTTCCCTCCCAACGAGCTTTTCTCC
>JAFBJT010112255.1:14076-16576 GCA_016785325.1 Chascanopsetta lugubris | reverse complement strand
CACACACGCACACGCACGCACACGTCTGCACACTCACAGGGGTGTACATATAATTCACGCGGGGCAGGGCATGGTCGTCTTGCCTGCTCCCGATTTGTCTTCCACACTCCTTGCGCATTGTCTCTTAAAATTAATGTAGTGAGTGTGTGTTTATATGTATCAGAGACACTCTGAAGTGTGTGTGTGTGTGTGTGTGTGTGTGTGTGTGTGTGTGTGTGTGTTGGGAGGGGGAGTGGGAGTGGGGGAGGGAGATGATTTGCGTCCCCTCTCAGTTTAATTGAATCTTTCAGTCGAGGAAAAACAGGCCCCTTTAAGAGAAAGCACAAGGCAGCCGCTGCCCTGCTACAATAAACCTGTCACATGCAGACAAACGACACACACACACACACACACACACACACACACATACACACACACACACACACACAGCTGTCAGACATGAGTGACAGACGTGTGTGTGTGTGTGTGTGTGAGTGTGTGTGGATGAGCGTGCAGTGTCATGTTGAAATACCTGAAGCATTAGCTAAGTCGTTGGCTCTGCCCGATCCCTCCGCTCGACTCCGCGCCGTCGCGCTCGCCACACTCCGCCATCTCCGCCGCGTCGGTGATATTCCTCCCGGGAGACCTGCATTTCCAAATGTGCTCTGACGGAGTGAGAGTGAGGAGGAGGAGGAGTCACATTGGACGGTTTCTTAATGATGTGCAGGCGGCAGCTGGGCCGCCCCGCGCGACCCGCACCTCTGACCGCTAACGGACACGCGCCGCTTACTTTTAAATCATCCTGAGATGAACTCGGAGGAATCATTCACACACTTAATCGTTCCTTGATGTGCTTTTCACCCCCCCCACCCTCACCCCCACCTTCCCCTCCACCTCTGGGCGCCGACACCTCGGGAACAGTCTCCGTTATTGTGCGCAGAAGTTCGGCGTTGCTAATCCAGTGCCGAACGTTAGCACGCTAACCATAGAATCCACCTCAAAATGACAGCTATTACTATTGAGAAACGTTTATGTTTGCATGTTTTGGACTTTTAGCGCAGCCCACGTTCCATCCCGTAACGTAGAGGAGGTGGGTTCATACCTCACTCAGCCACCAGGTGGCGAACAAGGTGATTTTGATTTCACTTCCGGGGATGGAACCTATCCCGCCCATTTGCTCAGCACTACAACAACTAGACCAGTATCTAAAACAATTTGCTTTATTTACATTCTGAACCTCCTGACCACTAATAAAGTAGTGGGTGTGGCTTTGTGGTAGAGAACGCGCCTTCAATGCACGAGGTGGCGAGTTCAATTCCCAGCCGCTCGCTTTGCACAACAAAATCTGCTTCAGATTTTTTTTTACAATGTTTTTTCAGTTACAAGATCCGTGTTGAACAACGTCAATGTTTTTGCTTCAGTACGAAACACACCAGTAAAAAGTCTTTCCGTGAATTCCAGTCGTTTTTAGACCGTTACTGGATAACAATCGGCTAAAGGAGAAGGCGTTTCTGCGTCACTATGTCATTTTCTTCAATGGGAACACTTATCTCATCCTGCGCCGCGGTACTTTAGAAATAATCGCGCAACATTAGCTAGTACCGCCGAGTTAGCCAACGAAAATACGCGCTCACTTCAACGCTCTAATTTCCCTTCAGATACAATCTCACCACTGTTTTGTTAATATGTACCGAGCAGAGAGTCGTATAATTGGCGTCTTATGTCTTTTCCTGACTTTGTAAAGCGAGGCCACGCTAAGTTTTCACAGCTGCGGGAAAAGAAGCGTCCCGCGCCGTCACAGCGCCAGGTTTGTTCCGAGCGCGCCACGATGCTTCTGGCGGCGGGGGAGGTTTGCGGCGGCGTGCGATTTGGCAAAGTGCGAGTCCTCTGGTTTGTGTCGGACGTTTCATTTCCACACCTGAAGAGAGAGAGAGCCTCTTGTTTGTGTCCCGCTCGCCCCCCCCCGCCCCGTCTGTTTTGGAGCGACCCATCACGTGGGTCACGCGCCCCAACTTTTCTCTGCTCGCATGTTATGAATAACCATGTCGTATAGAGCTCGTGCGCCCCCCCCCCCCCCCCCCCCATAATTCAATGCTTAGTGTTGGATGGATTCCAGTATGGCTGTTCTCACGCCGCCATAAATCTGAACCAGGATCACATATTGAAATGACATCAGCTGAAATTGAACCTGGGGATCAAAGGAAGATGTTGGTCGCTATTGTCACTTCTAAAATATTACAAAGCGATTCAACATGGACATTTTCGTGAATTTTATAATGTTTTACGCGTCTTGTTTTTCCCATCGCATTTAAACGAGCCCGTTCATGTATATTTCCACGAGGAGCGGCTCCTCTCTGCGCGCGCCGCCATGTTTTTACAGTAGCCCAGAGTGGACGCACTTAACATCTTTTGAGTTTTGGAGACCAACTCTTACGCACTGCACCTTTTTTAAGGATGTGTTTTCTGTGTCCACACGACTCGGCGAAATGAGCTGAGTCAGTGGAAAAAACATTTGTGCATG